>JAODJW010000106.1:9977658-9988264 GCA_026777045.1 Hyperopisus bebe | reverse complement strand
GGGGTCATAAACTACATCCCCATTAGATGGGGGTCATAAACTACATCCAGGTTAGATGGGGGTCATAAACTACATCCAGGTTAGATGGGGGCCATAAACTACATCCCTATTAGATGGGGGCCATAAACTACATCCCTATTAGATGGGGGTCATAAACTACATCCCTATTAGATGGGGGCCATAAACTACATCTGGGTTACATGGGGGTCATAAACTACATCCCTATTAGATGGGGGCCATAAACTACATGCAGGTTAGATGGGGGCCATAAACTACATCCCTATTAGATGGGGGTCATAAACTACATCCAGGTTATATGGGGGTCATAAACTACATCCCCATTAAATGGGGGCCATAAACTACATCCCTAGTAGATGGGGGCCATAAACTACATCTGGGTTACATGGGGGTCATAAACTACCCCCCAGTTAGAAGGAAGTTATAAACTACATCCAGGTTAGATGGGGGCCATAAACTACATCCGGGTTACATGGGGGTCATAAACTACCCCCCAGTTAGTGTAGTAGGTGACATGGAGTATAGTGAGTAGTATGTTGGAATCCTCAGTATCAATGAGACAGTAGTCTCAGTAATTTACTTCAAGAGAGCAAATACACAGTGTCATAAGCTGATGTGAATGTGTTTTTCATTGATAGTTTTTAAATATTTAACTATTTTTAACTATATGTATGTTATTGGTACATGTCTGGGTCAGGTAGTATGCAATATAGCAATCACAGTATATCCAAGGGCATTTGTACTGTTCTCATGCATACATACAATATATACTACATTAATGGTCAAGCAAAGGTCAGTACGTACTGTGTAAGTAATCAGTTACAGACACTCCCTACACCTGGGTTAAACTGGGATCAAAAACTACATTTAGGATAGACTAGGTTAATGCCAATATCCTCTAGTTTCCTGTGTAATGGGTCAAACACCAACAGAAATGACATAAACCATGTCTCATTGACAGCGTTCACCTAGAGGGGGCTGTCCATATTGTTATTTGTTTTGAGTGCTAGGTAGGTTTCTCAAAACCTGGTGAAGAAATATCTAGCCTGCCTAGTCCTTGTAATCCAGAGGTGGTTGTTTCTACCATTTTATGGGAGGAGTGATTTGTGGAGAATGGAATATATGTAATGTTCACTCACTCCACCATTTTATTCTTCATTTTTTGGTGGGAATCGTGCAAGCAGTTTGTGCATCTGGGATTACAAGGAGCCAAGGTCAATGTGTCTAATACCACCTACTGCCCTATACATCTCACTCAGGGCTACGGTGAATCTGCCAAAAGCTATATTGCCACGCAGGCCCCCATGGTTAACACAGTGGTGGACTTCTGGGAGATGGTCTGGCAGGAGGAGTCTGCGATAATTGTAATGATCGTAGAGCTCAAGGAGATGACAGAGGTGAGGAGGTCTTCTGGAATGGGACAAGAATATCCTGGCTTTAGCAGCGTGTATTTGCCAGCAGAAATAGGAACTGACCAAATACAGTTTTAACGTCACCAATCACGAAGTCTCTGCAATGGTTAAACACAACGTAGCAGCTGAATGCTTGTAAATTACCCAGATCTTTTTTGTTATCGCCAAAGTGTAGATAAAATATGTCATTTCCTTTCCCTGTGTGATGCTTTAGAGCAGGGGTCTCCAACTCCGGTCCTGGAGAGCTACCGTCCAGTAGGTTTTCTATCCTACCAGGTAAATACCAGGAACAGGTGTGGCTCATCAGAAGCCAAGTGTGACAGAAAACCTACTGGATAGTAGCTCTCCAGGACCGGAGTTGGAAACCCCTGCTGTAGAGTAAATATGAGTGTATGTTAACAGCATGCTGATGAAACACAAGGTAGCTTGGTGGCTAAGGATATGAATTTTTAACCAAACGATGCGGACTCAAGGTCCTGGTGGAGCCTCAGAGTCAAATAACCATCTAAGTCTAGCTAGAGAAGTCCAGAATAATCCTCTGATTTTTCCATTATTCTGAAACTTGGAATAATGGAAAACATAAGGTTTATGTTGCAAGATGAACCCACTCTTTTTGTCTGTGTTCCAGAAATGTGTCCAGTACTGGCCGGACCAGACCGGTGAATATGGCCGGGTCACTGTGGTTGTGAACTCAGTGGTGTCGGGCAACGGCTATACAGTTCGCGAGATGACTGTCCAGGTTAGTACTAACTGTCTGGTCAAGATCCTGCTATACAAGGTTTGAATTGCTGATTCGACGACAGCTCATTGTTCAAATAAGAACAACGCCAATCTTCAGGATATCACATTTCATCATGCAAGTGCTGGATGTCACGGAGTGAAGTTTGGTGTATTTGACATTTTTGAGGACAGCTCAATTTACACCTGTGGTAGCTGCTTATGCTCTAAGGTGGATACACCCTTCCTCTAAATTAACAGAGAACTTGGCAACATGTATTTGTTGAGACATCTGACAGATATGTCTGTAGTGGGCAGAGCTGCACAGCTGCTTATGTAATAAAGCACTCTGCAGATGTGTGTGACTCTAAGCCATTGCTTCTGTGATTACGGTTCTTCAGGTGGGGTCAGAGAGCAGACGGCTGAGGCACTACTGGTACTCCACTTGGCCGGACCACCAGATCCCCCCTGCAGGCCCCCTCTTGCAACTAGTTCTGGATGTCCAGTCCTACAGAAAGACCCTGTGCAGTCCTGGCCCCACTGTCGTCCATTGCAGGTTCAACCTCCACGTCTCCTCGAGCTCAATTTCAATCCCTTTGTACGACCAGGCTTTATCTCTGATTCCACTCCTACATACGACCCTCATCAGCTTTCAATATGACCCACATCTGCCAGACATGAGTAATGTAGGTCAGTGGATCTTAAACTCTTTACACCATATGCCCACCTCAGAATATATCAAGCTACGCATCAGGGGGGACGACAGCTCTTGATGGTATGGTTGCTTCATGCCGCCATTATGACTAACACTTAAATACACTACTACCTTTGCATACCACTAGAGGGGCTCCCACGTACCATGAGTGATACAGATACCATAGTTTGAGAATCGCTGATGTAGATGTTGGTGTGTACTGTTTGTAAATAGGTGTGCGTTTTATCCATTTCAACTGACATGTATTTAATCTATGTTGCGGCATGCGCTCTGTATAGGGGTGTGCGTGTCAGCTGGTAGCGTGTGTACCATTGGCAGATGTCAATGTATATTGTCATTGTCCGTCCGCGGCATTTTGTGCGGGTTGTCTTCTTTAGACTTGTGTGTGTGCGCATCATCTGCCAGCTTGCGTGCTTGTGAGCAAGTGCACCCTCTCCTCGTCAGGGCAGGCATCGGACGCACGGGCTGCTTCATCGCCTGCAGCGCGTGCTGTGAGCAGCTGGAGCAGGAAGGACAGGTGGACGTGCTGGGGACCGTCTGCCGGCTGCGGCTCGACAGGTGTGGCATTAACGCTAACAGCACCTGATCCAGCATGCGGTTTAATTACAGTCATCCATGAAATGAATTTGATTCACAATAAGAAAGTGGCTGAATGTAGCTTTGTTATTTCAGTACGTTTCACAGCACTGCTTTCTGTTGTGATGTCATTCCCATTGCTACTTGGCCTCTGTTAATAATGTCTTCTGTTATTGTCAGGGGTGGGATGATCCAGACCACTGAGCAATACCAGTTCCTTTACTTGGCTTTAGCCTTGCACAGCGAGAAACTGGAAGAGAAAGACACCAACCAGTCCACAGACTCTATCTCCTCAAAGAGAAGAGAACAGGAGCAGGAACATGACCCTGGACCACAGCAGTCAGTATCTGAGTGACACAGGCTCTGACCAATCGACACGCAGAGACCTGTCAAACAGCAAGGGCCTGCTGAGCATCTCTCTGTGCTCCTCAGCCTAGTGGTTGGACGTCACCCTTGTGGGTCCTACGCTGAATGTCTGCAGGGCATGCAGGTCGAAATGAAGTTGCTTCACGGTTCACTCAGGCAAAAGTTTCTTACAAGTGGAAATGAATAAATGCTTTTGAAATAAACATATAAATATATGTTTACATATATATCATATTTATTTTTAAGTGGATTGTCTTGAAAATTGCTAAAAATGGCAAACTAAACAGTATTTTTTTTATATCTCAGTTAATGATGTGTGAAATCAGTGTCCCGACGCAGCTGTAGCGATCCGCAGTGACACTTTGGCACTGGTGAATTACCAGTGCAGGCTGCTCTCACTTCCGGGATGCTTTCCGATTGTACATCATTGACTGATGAGGACTGTTTAATCTCATGCTTATAACGAGGATCATCCGAAATACACTGTCGCAGGTTTGCCGTGAAACGCCGCTTTTAACACGAACCAGGTGTAAGTCGATGTGCTTCTCAAATGGATGATTGAAATGGTAGCACTAGACAGGTATGCTATTGCATTTCAGTTGTGAAACAAATGGCGGATGAAAGTTTATTTGTTATAGGTTTGTATGCGTATATACATGCCATGTATCAGGATTAAAACATTTCAAAACCAATCTTAAGTTAAAATATAAGAATTGTAATTATTTGAGATACTTATTCGCTGCCCTTCTTTGTCTATATATATAATTTTAAAAGGTATTTAAAAGGCATATTGCATGATGAACAGAATATTTTTTTTTTCTGTATGCACAGACCCTCCATTTTGCCTTACAGAATACTCAGAATAAAGAGCATATTAATATCCAGGTTCATTTGAGCCATTCCCTAAAACGAGTTGTATTCTATGTAAAGCTTTATGGAGCACCTGGTTGGTCATTCTTTAATACAACCATTAGGACTGGAAAACTGAATGAAGCTACAATTGTTATTCTGTTAATCAGAACTTATTTCTGGTGCCTGCAAACCCAGTGTCTTGTAAAAAACAACAGATTCGTCACAGATTTTGGCCCTGCGATTATTGGGTTAAATAATTCCTGAATAACAAATCACAACAAATTACAGCTGAAGAGTAATATTTACTAAAGGTATAGGGAAAACATTGAGCCATCTTCAAAGGCTTATCCTAGTCAGGGTCCATGGCAGCATTAGGGACAGGGAACACTCTGGACAAGATTCCAGTCCATCACTAGGCACATTCATGCAATTTAGAGATACCAATTAATCTAAGTGCAGATCTGTTTCATTATTGCTTTTTAATTAACTAGCCATTGTATGCTAGTAAAAACACATGTAATTAAAATTGCAAAAAGCCCACTGTTGTACTTGAGAAAATTATCACACATAACATGATAAACTACAGTAAAAGTATGAGCTTTTGGGTGATTGAGACTGATGAATCACACAAAACAGGTTAAGCTAAAGCTTTTTTTTTTCAAACCTGCAAAACAGGAATACCACTAAACTCAATAGGCCTAAGGCGGTTGGAAGACATTCTCTTTATGCCCCTTAATAAAATGTGCAGTCTCTATCTATCTTCCCAGCGTTTATCTGTCGCAGCGCCTCAGGCAGTGTAAGGCACAAGACCGGACTGCACCCTGAACAGTGGTGCATCACTGGGTACCATTCACACACACAATCATACAATATGGGCAAATTTAAATAATCAGCCTAGTGTTACTCAACCCAGTTTTTGGGGACCCCGAGACCCCTGCACATTTTTGCTTCCTCCCAGCTCCCATCACGCTTGTACCAGGTATTCTGTGTTCTTGATTGTTTGGTCCTGGTGTGCTGTCACCTGGGAGGGAGCAAAAATGTGGACTTTCTGGGGGTCCCTGAGGAGCAGGTTGGGAAACACTGAGTGAGCCAGATCGCATGGTTTTGGTCAGTGGGAGAGCTGAGTGCCCAGAAAACACCTTCTCAGCAGAGGGAGAACATTTGGTTGCAGGATTCAAACCCCCAAACCTGGGGGTGTTGGGGGACAGCAGTGCTACTCACTGACCATCCTGCCCAAAATCAGAAAAAAATCCAGGACAGTACAGATACCAGAGATTACATCCTGTCATAAAATGCTTTGATTAATTTGATGCATGCATAGCAATTTGAAACATTATTCTGAGGAAAATGAGAACGAGGCATGACTGCGCTGAATATGGGCTTCATTACATCATACTCTGCGAAACTATTTGAAATGCTGCAGCTCGATTTACTTTTGCAACAAAAAAAAAACAAAAAAACGAAGATCTAGTTCATGACTTGGGAATAGAGCCTGTGGACCACAAAAAAAAACTCAGATAAAAGGTACAAAATTATCTCAGATCACCTATCTGTATTTGGTTGCTACCTGACATCACAAAACCACAAAAACATTTCTGAGTTATATAAAGCCTGTCTAAACCTCAGATCTTGCTGCTATCTACAGGGTGTGTTGCACTGAGCAGTGCTGTTGCAGTCTGTTTTTATGAATCTATTTATGCTATACAGACAAAAGCCTTGGGACACCTGGCTGTTTCACCTACATGAACTTTTATAACATCCCATTCTAAATCCATAATCATGAGTATGGAGTTGGTCCCCCTTTGCAGCTATAACAGCTGCCGCTCTTCTGGGGAGGCTTTCCAGGATTTTGGAGTGTGTCTGTGGGAATAGTTGCCCATTCACCCAGAAGAGCATTTGTGAGGTCTGGCACTGATGTTGGACGTGAAGGCCTGGCACACAATCTCTGTTATAGTTCATCCTAAAGGTGTTCAATGGGTTTGAGATCAGGGCTCTGTGCAGGACAGTCAAGTTCCACCACACCAAATTCTGCCAAACATGTCTTTATGAACCTTAGTTTGTGCACTGGGGCACAGTCATGCTGGAACAGAAAAGGGCCCAAACTGTTCCCACAAAGTTAGAAACAATTGTCCAAAATGTCTTTGTATGCTGAAGCATTAAGTTCCCTTAACTGGAGCTACGGGGCCTAACCGAACCCATAGAAAAACAGCCTCGTACCATTATCCCACCTCCACCAAACTTTATATTTGGCACAATGCAGTCAGGCAGGTAACGTTCTCCTGGCGTCTGCCAAAACCAAACTCATCCATCAGACCGGCAGACAAAGAAGCGTGATTCACCACTCCACAGAACACGTTTTCACTGCTCCAGAGTTCAATGGCAGCATGCTTTACACCACTCCATCCAACGCTTGGCATTGTGCTTGGTGATGTGAGGCTTGCATGCAGCTGCTGGGCCATGGATGCCCATTCCATGGCACACAGTTTTTGTGCTGGGGTTAATGCCAGGGGAGATTTGGAACTCTGCAGTTATCAAGTCAACAGAGCACTGGTGACCTTTATACACTATGTACCTCAACACTTGGCAACCCCATTCTTAATTTACGTAGTCTGCCGCTTCATGGCTGAGTTTCTGTTGTTCCCAGTTGCTTCCGATTTGTTATAATACCACTAACAGTTGACAGTTGGATTATCTAGCAGGGAAGAAATTTCACAAACTGACTTATTGCAAAAGTGGCATCCTATGGCAGTGCCATGCCTGAATTCACTGAGCTCTTCAGAACGACCGGTTCTTACATAAATGTTTGTAAACCTGACTGCTTGTCTAGGTGCTTCATTTTATGCCACTGTACTTATCGGTTTAAATGAAACACCTGAATTCAGTGGTTAAGAGGTGTGCCCTGATACTTTTGTTTATATAGTGTAGTTTCTCTTTTTGACTCGTAGCCTACCTAAACTATAGTATCCCGTTAGCTCCCATTCAAACCTTTGCCTGAACACTGATCATGATTTTGGAGATCTAGACTAATAGAATACACTGGAATCTTGGGTCCAACCTCTTTGTCTTGTGTTGTTACAGCAACATTTATATCATGGAAGGAGACATAAAAATGCATAGGTCTACTGTATGGATCACTTGGAACTTGCAGTATTGATGCTGTATTTCTGCTGTTTAAGATGTACCTTCTGTATTCATTACAGTATGTTTTAAATACTGAAAAGGTTTATTAGTTCATAAGTTTACTAAGTTATTGGAGTATTAGTTTTATTTACTAAGTTATTGGAGTATTAGTCCATGGGTTTGAATACTTTTGCTTTCTGTGTCACATATAAAGTCTTTGATGCATGCATCAAGGCTGGGGTGTTTATGAAACCTGTTTACGTGGGCAGAAATGAGGCAGACAGAAGGAAACAATGACACTATTATTAGCCTCAAGTTATAATGATCCTTTCATTAAGCTTTTTGAATGCATGTTATCCATGCAACCCAGTCTAACTGTGAAAGTGACGTCATGCATCAAAAGATATGCAAATGAGGTAAATGTCACAAGTAGAAAGCTTGCCGTTGGATGTGGTGGAACACAAATACTTCCCTGTCCTGCTCCGTTCTGCATGTCAGTGTCCTGTTTGGCCAGTAGGTATTGCTGATCACCCTGTTTGGCCTCCTAATGTCTTCCCTTGTTCCTCGAGCTACCACCTGGCTTAATGGGTTGACACTTGGTGGCAGTGTGGGCTGAGTAAACTACAGGTCACGGTGGCACGGGGGCGATAGTAAAACCTTACAAAGCCACAGGGGCAGCAGTGCAGAAGCTGAGGTGGCAGGGTGATCATATGGTTTTTCCCCTAATGTTCCATAGCTATATTAACCCTCACGTTGTTATATGTGGTATAATTTCATAGTATCGCTATTAAATAGGAACATCACCCAAAGATTAATTCGTTGTGGACCTCAAGGTACTTTGTATAGTGGACCGGCATAGCGAGTCACTAACTATTATCCGCCTTCCAGTGGAGTGGCTTATTTTGGACAGTCAATACAGGTGCAATGCTGGGAATCTCAAAATAATAATTTTATTTCTGCTCCAAAAGAACATCTCATCGGGGAGTGCAAAACTGATCAAATGCTGAAGCTTTACAATAATGGAGGTCACTGTGCCGATCATATCATTTGCCAGTGCTATGATGGAGCGTCTGTGAGGAGCAGGGTGAATGGTAGAGCGAAGGTACCGCTGTAAAGCTTGGTAGATGCACCCATCCATCCATTGGAAAAATCATCTGCTGTGACTCACAGTATTACAAACAATGTAAGCAGGCTCATGCATTAAATCACTTTTTTTTCCATTTTCAGAGCCACTTTATGGTTCATTACAATACATTGGAACAGTCATTGTGATGTGAAGTATGAAGAGTTTGGTGAAAACCAAGACTATATGTTCTGATGGACTGATGTATCTGAGTGTTGTGCTGCACCCATGGATTTACAGATGAGAAGGCATATCTTACAAATGGGGAAGTTCCATTTGAAGGTTCTTGATGTCTTGAAGTCAACAAATTCAATTTTGTAAGCCCATTCATTTAATTTGTGTGGGGCTGGGGAGCTAATCAGTACTTCTTTGGAAGCTTTAAAGGATTTGTGAACTGATGACTCTAGATGTGTCACTGAGTTCAAGTTTAAGGTGAAAGAGGATAGTCAGCAATCAGCTGACTGGCAGTTTTATGCATTTCGCTGTGGGACAGACGCCAGCTGGCTTTGGGTAAGCTCAGTCTTTGTGGAGGCCCCTTCTTGAAATTCCAGACAGAACCAGTGCACAAATGGAGAAGAGATTTGGTAAAACAAATATGAAATATGAGGCTGGTAGCTTTATGAACTGTAACAACCTGTTACATATCACTTACCCCCAGGAAAACAGTCTAGAACCAGAGAACACTGATGCAAGCATGGTCACCATGAAGCTGCCCGTGAACACTGGTTGGTAGCAGATACAGTTCCCCCCAGTCTCCCTACTATGCAGTTTAATTTATCCCCAGTGACATTAAATGCAGTGTAAGTCATTTTTCAGTGTCATGCCTAACTGCAAAACTGCTTTGTATTATAGTCTCTGACAACAACATCATTAGGATAGTCTGGGCTAAAAAAGGTCCACAATGTCAGAGGTTCGAGGTCCACTTCAGGCACACATTCCATCCTGATACTGGGTGAGAATTGGCAGAGGCTTCCAGCTTCAATATTACAACAATATGTGTTTGCCAAACTGGTATGTATTGCAATTTTGAAAGTGGAATTCCGATTTTGAAAGTGACATTGCAATTTTTTAAAACTTTTAAAAAAGTTGATCTTGCTTAACAATATTTGTTACTTTTAACACACTTCCTCTTGAGCATTTCAGGTCTAGATTTATAAGTATAGATTGTCGACATCGTTCCCTGCTCCAGTCCATGTGTTGTTTCCCTATTTGGTCAGCGGGTGTCGCTGGTGATCACATCTCTCAATATTTTACAGGTTTTAGTTCCTAGCGTAGGGGTGCGCAATCTTACCTAGAAAGGGCCGCTGTGCATGCAGGTTTTCTCTGTAACTCCCTAATTAGATTACTGTTTGGCTGAAGAGTCCTCACACCTGGGTTTGAACAACTGACCTACAGATTATCCCAAAAGCCTGCATACAGTCATAGTCATTGTGAGTCTGTAGCAGTTGTTGCCCAGTGTTGGCTGCTGTTTGCTGTGGTCGATCCTTTGTTGCTCCCTGCCTGTCTTTTGTCATTTACCTACTTTGTTTTTGACCCCTCGTGGCCTGTTTGTTTCTTGTGTTCTTTTTAAGTTAATATAGTCTGGTTTTGTGAATTGCAAGCTGGATCGTCCGTCCTTCATGATGCACATCCAGAGGTGGAGATTTCAGGTCCAGAAAGTAAAAATCCAAACCAGGATTTTGTTTCAACCAACCAGTTGAGTACTCT
>JAODJW010000106.1:9941403-9958372 GCA_026777045.1 Hyperopisus bebe | reverse complement strand
TCACCAGGCTCCCACATAAATACCCCATTCGGCTTTCCCTAAGAGAGTCACCTGGCTCCCATGTAAATACCCCATTCAGCTTTCCGTAAGAGAGTCACCTGGCTTCCACATAAATACCCAATTCAGCTTTCTCTGAGAGTCACCTGGCTCCCACATAAATACCCTGTAGAGCTTTCTCTGAGAGTCAGCTGGCTCCCATGTAAATACCCCATTCAGCTTTCTTTAAGAGAGTCACCTGGCTCCCACATAAATACCCCATTTAGCTTTCCCAAAGAGTCACCTGGCTTTCATGTAAATACCCCATTCAGCTTTCTCTAAGAGAGTCACCTGGCTGCTAAGCTAACACTCATATTTCCACCAGGTACCAGACTCTTTTAGGCAAAGCTCCTCTGAATTCTTTGCCTTCATTACAGCTATATTTATTGCTGGAGAGACGCCAGTTAACTACTTTGATCAAGGAGAAAGCAGGGGGACTTGGGCTAGCTGTCCTTGGGCTGAGGTTGTGCTGCCCCTGAGCCCTCCTTTCTTAGCTGGTACTGTGTTAGCATCTTGCCTGTGACTTCCTATTATCTTACTGCCCCCATTGGACAGCACGGCCCCTTTGGCCATTTCCAAAGATGCTTCAGTACAATGACATCACCTCTCCTGGGCAGTTCCTTACCAAGCATCGTTAAGTGGTCTCTTCATGAAGAACAATACTGCGCCTAATGAGGTCCATAAGCAGTTAAATATGGAATGGACCAAAGGGGGGGGGGGGCAGTGGTTAATGTGTAATGTATATCAGTAAATTTGTGCCTGACTGGTGTCTGTAGAGTGGAGCGAGTGTGGGCGAGAATAGCTTTGGGAAAGTGACATGTTTCATTGAATTTCTAATTCATTCCCCCTGATTGGATTTGTCTAGGATCTAACTGGAGGATGTCTCCATTTAGATGACATTCCTGTGTAGGGTCATTTAACAGAATAATAAAAAGATGAGCTTTTCCCCCTAAAGTGAAAGTTATTCTTGGTGCCCTTTGTCTACATTGCATGCTGGGAAATATGTTAATTTTAAGACATTGCCTTAATATTTTGAGTGGCTTGAAGCATTTAGTTTGTGTCAAATATAAACTATGTGCTGACAGGGTTTTAGTTTTATGGTTGGCACTACTTTGCATAATTTTTCAAAAGATTTAAAGCAAGTCTTATGTACATTAGAAATGTGAATATAATTATATACATTGCAACCCCATATGGATTTAGATGTGTGGTGGTGAATGAATGGGTGGATGCTGCAGCATATAGAAAAATGGCATAATTTTATAAAACAGGTCTTTTGAGATACTGAGATAACATGTTTCAGATCAACATTCACATAGCATTATAATACAGAAACATCCTGCCTCATTGGATGATCAAAACATTTAACATTACCCTATTATGAGGCAAGTGAAGGGTGTATTTTTAATTGGGCAAGGTATAGCTGACTACAAAACAAAGGCAACACTTCATTAACTGAGGGATAGAAATAAGGTGCTTTCACTCATGGTTCCTCAGGTAATTGAACGATTTATATCCCGTAATGCACAGGGCTATGTGCGTATGATAAGTGCTAGGTACAGTATTTCTTATGGAGGTATGGTGTCACATCCTTCCTGCAGAATTGTACAACTGTACACTCCTGTTTTATTTGTTAACTTTAATAAATACCCTTCAAATCAGAATTTCTGTAGCTGCCTTTCAAGTGAGCAATCCATCCATCCATCCATCCATTTCATTCTGATTTAATTGAGGATGGGTGCCAAACATGCAGATAAAAATTTTCATTCAAATAACTTGCACAGTAACATGCAAGTTGGTTATCAGAAATATGCTTGCATTACCTTCTGTTTATATTAGCACTGTACATTAGCACTGCAGAGTGGAGTTATTAAATAAGTAATCATGCAGGATTCTACATGAAGCAGGAGTAAAGGATGGATGTATGCTTTTCCAAATAGTGGTGCATAGGTGAAACATGCTAAAAGGGAAATAGTTATGATGCTTTATAATATGATTACTAATTACTCATATTCAAGTTGTGTATAGGGACATTTTTGAAAAACAATGAAAAATGACAATGCAGAATTACTTTGCCTGAGAATCTTCTTTGATGTTTATGCTGTAAACATCACACTGAAAGTATTCCCACTGAGTTGGCATCATTCTGCGATAATGACTTATATTTTCATGACTTGAAATATAACTGCACTGACATATTTTTTTCTAGGTTTGTCCCACTTTGGATTTTTATTTTGTGTGACCACTTAGATTTGCAAGCAAAATGTTTTGGAACAAAGTCCTCACTTGCTTAGAATGTGCACTAAATGACAGCATTTCTAGCCTTCTGTGAAGTTCACATCAATGCAATTCTAACTGCAGTAGGAAGGATTCGTTGTACCTGCCATGCATCTCAGCTTAAGGCAATATACTGTGTGTGCTTTTGCACCATTATTTTTATGATGAGGAAACACATTAGAAATATTTATTTAAAAAGGGACATTACCTGAATACCCCCATAAAGATTATAGAAACTTTAGAATTATCAAAACATTTTGCATCTGTTTCTGAATTTCATTGACATGAGGCTGTGAATCATTATTGTGCTAACCTCAGAGTTACTGTGAAGTTTAAATAAATACAGAAATCAAACATGTATCTTTTTTAATTAGACTGATATAAGGTCTGGAATGTATAAGAAACGTATCTGGAGGTAGGTAACGTGCTATGATTTCACTCCTTGTTTGCTAAAACAATTGCTGTTATTTATTGATTTTTTGGAGTGTTTTTTTTGCCAAATAGTGATAGTGAGTCAATATCAGGATATACATACAGTATATGACGCTGAGGTGACATGAAACCATACATGCCTCAAAGAAATATTAGTGAAAACTAATGGCTAGTTGCAAAATGTCTTTGGATTCAGCTTGCCTGTTTCTTGCAGAGGTTCCTGCAGCTCAGGAGGGATGGCCAAGCCAGGTAAAACTACGAGCTCCTCCATGGAGCTCACCTTCCAGCCACTGGCTAAGACCTTTGAAGATCTGACTCTTGACTCAGGCTACGGGGATATGGCGGGATCCTGCCGCTCTTCTGTGCTGTCCCTCTCGCCCTCACATCTGGACACTCCTCCACCGGGGGCGCTGTGGACCCTCCAGCAAGCAGTGGGAGCTCAAGGCTGTCCTCAGTGTGTGACGGAGCGAGCTGGAAGGCACGTGCTTAGAAGTAGGTCATGGGCCACTTTGCCCCCAGTGGAGTGGGTGCCATGGACGGAGAAAGATGTTGGCACAGTGATGCGCAAGAGCTTGCCCACTTGGGAGGTGTCTCCGGGGTTGGTGCGCCAGGTTTCGTCCTACCTGGGGAGGGCGCTGCAGCGAGTGGCACTTGAAGCTCAACGGCTTAGCCTGCGCTGCGCAAAGTGCACGAAGCAGGAGGTGCAGGCCGCAGCCCGACTGGTGCTCTCGTGGGCACTGGCAGAAGTGTTTGTGAGTGCTGGGGCACGGGGACTTTCCCAGTACAACATGAGCGCCGAGGAACCCTGGAGCTGCAGTAAAAGTACCCTGTGCACGCTCGACCTGTCAGTGGGACGCACCTACCGCTGGATGCTGGAAGCTCGAGTGGCACCTGTGATCCACGAGCATGCCGCTATCTACATGACGGCGGGCGTGCAGGCCCTGCTGGAGCTACTGTGTGCTAGGCTGGGCCCAGTACCTTCACACCGCCGGGGAATTCTGCCACAGCCTGATGTGGAGGACGAGCAGGAGCAGGCTCTTGAGAGGCTCCTGAACAGCGATGCTGAGCTCTGGGGACTTTTCCAGCCCTACCAACACCTGATCTGTGGCAGGAACGCCTATGGTGAGACACCTCCACTTCCGCTCGTTTTGGTCTTGTGGCATGAGCTACTCACTCTGAGATTTAAGTTATATCTGGCATGATACTTTATTCTTATTAATAATTGACAATAAGTATCAGGCTAATATCTAAGTATCAAATATCAATTGAGATATTTATAAGCATCTCCTTGAGTGGCGGCCAAAATTGCATCAGGATGCCTGGCTAGCGGTTGGTTAGTATGAACCAGCTCTCCTGTAATGGTAACTGATCAGGTGGGAATTCAACAGGTCTTCAAAAAAAAACCAAGCCTTTTAAGAAGATGTGTTAAGAGCAGGTTAATTGTGCATTGATTCAGTCTGGAGGTTTTCTAATGAATATGGATCCTGCTGAATGTGATGATTATTTTCTCTGTGCATGACAAACAAGCTTTGGGACAGCAGGGTACCTCTACTGGAGGCATTGGCACCTCCACGACTGCAGGGCTGAATTAAGCCTCACTTCTGCTCATGTGGACTTTGTCATGTTGGCAAGTCCAGGTGAATATGTGACTCAGAATTCTGTATGTGTGAATATGATGCAATTATGTTGTGTTAACCACCTCATATTATATGTGTTCTCACATCTGGATCCCTACAAATCTGACTGGATAAGAAGCTACGTGAAATGTGATTTAAGACACATTTCTGATCTTAAATTTGCACGTCTTGTGGGAGTCTGCTTTGTATAATAGAAGTTAGATATAGAGTCAGCACTAAGTAGCAGACCTGTTACCTTTCTGACATATTTTTGAAAGATATAAGCAAAGTATAGAGTCTGGTGGTCTCCATAAGCTATATGATGATCCAGGAGAAATCCCTGCATCTGACATAATCATGTCAGAGGATGGAAGAGGTGACAACCTGTAAGCCTCTCTCTCTCCAGGATGAGTGACAAGTCAGTCATGCTCAGTCAGATTATTTGGGGTTTAGTATAACTCATTTCACCAGTACATTGACACATAGCACTTTACAGATTAAGTTAAATTTGGGCAGAAACCCACAGGAATAAGGAGAAAATTAAGGACGGTGCTTAGCACTCCTATAAAAGCATGGTCAATAAATGCATAAATTGCACATAATGAATGCAATGCATTATATGTGAGAGTCTATTGATCTGATCTGATATTGACTAAGGCAGTGTTTCTCAGTCCCTAAGGTCCAGTTTGAGAAACACTGGACTAATGTATTTGTGATCTTAGGTATGCTGTTGCTAGACATTAGGCACTGACAAATAGCCAATGCAGGAGACAGATGGTGGGATTAGGCTGTTGCGTAGATATTTTTTTTACCAGATATTGTTGCTTGCTGGTGGTCCATGTCGCCTGGAAAATGGCAAGCAGAAAATATATACAAAAGCGAGGGACCCATGACAGAGAAATATTTCACTATACGGGCATAATTTTGATGATATGATGTACTGTTTAGTTCACCAAGAACTCTTTAGTCAAGAACCTTCTACTGCTAACTATGTATAGGTATTAGATGATAGCATGTAAATGCTCACGGTGAGCAAGCACATGTTCCATGAAGGGGACATGTGAGTAACTTTGGTGTCGATTTGGAGCATTAATGGTGAGAATAAACTATATTCAACCCTAAAGTTCACAGGAAGCCAGCTCAAGAAGGTGAGAACTGGACTAAAATTATCATTATATTTCCATACCTGTACCTGCTGAATACTCATCCATGAAAAATGCTTAGTAGCGTAGCGTTACAAAAAAAGACTACAGATGCTTTGAAGAACAATTTGGCTTTGAAGAACTTTTCACCATTTTGCTGAGGCAGCCATTATGAATTTGGCTATGTTCCAATTGGCAGAACACAACTAGATTAATGAAGTCTGAAGATGTATGTCTGAGTTACTTAAGGCCTCCTAAAAATCTGTCTTATCAACATGGGGATTACTGTGTCATTCAAACACTAGATTATACTCTTTCTTGCTCTGTGGCTGATTTAAATTTCTAGCAGAAATCTATTCCTGCACAGTATGGTTCACTTGTTATCAGGTTCCTGGGGGGTATTTGTGATTTTTTTTTCTAAAACTTGCATCTACATTTTGCTGTATATTTATATCTGTGTGGTTTTTGCTTACTGCTTGGTTTCAGTACCTGTAATTTCCATGGTGCAGTTACAATAAAATTTATATGCATCTACTGTTGTATATCGTCTGGGCATAAAGGTCATAAACCTCTTGTCAATTTGATTACATTTGTTTGATGATTGTGTTGCTATTGACCAAAAACTTTTCTGCATTTGCATTAGCCATTTTTAACTGGGTTACTCTGATATTTACATAAAGGATAATGTGATAGGAGTTGTTTTTTGGCACTTAAACTAAGAATTGTTGTTAAAAGCGTCTTATTTTGGTAGAATGTTTTAGCTACCTTTGAAGAGATGTCAAATGAACCTGATTGAAACTAGATTGAAACTGTATTGAAACTAGAATTGTTTGATTTTGTTCCCTTGTGCTGTACTTCTGGATTTATATACATTAATGTGAGGTGGTTCTGGGAAATACATTTTTGCTCGTTTGACAGCCACACACTGTCAATGCCCTCGGCTTATGTTCCATTCTGTAGCTGTCATAAATGGTGCCTTTTACATTCAAGCATCATAGGTTGTAAGAGAGTGTGTATTTTTCTGTCTCGCCTGTCTTTCACGAGTGCTGATCACACCAAACTACTAGTGATTCCAAGTGCTGATAAGTGTGCAGTGTTCTTCACAAGCTGGGAGTGTGGGTTTCCTGCAGTTCTGCCTGGGATTCCCACAGGGATTTTTCTCAAAGCGCTGTGTGTGTTTTATATGCATTGGCTTCTGATGTCCAACACAGATATGTTGGATAAGCAGGCCAGCATTTTATTTCTGTTTATTTACAGGTGGCTAAAAGAAAGCGGGCATGGATTCAGCTCCTCATTGGGTGGAGATCTGGTCGCTTTGCCTGTTTGTTTAGCTATTGTACTGACATTGTACTTATATTACACTTGTATCACTGCATCATACTGCTCTGCAGAAGATATTTGATTTAATGTGGTATAAAGTGAGTTTGGCTTTTTATTTTCATTGGTTTTGAGCATGTTTGGGTCTCTAGGTTCCTAGGCTTTTGTGGCACATTATTCCATAAAAGGCCTTAAGATCCAGTTCATCTTTACATGGCTGACAGAATTCCTTGTGTGTCATTAGTCTAATATTGGCAGGTAGCTTCTTACCTTTTAATAATGTCTGTGTGCTAATCAGCCGTTGACCAGTAAAACCTGAACCAGGACAAAACCTGACTGCTGAAGCTGAATAGTCTGTCTAAGAGGACATGATGTGTGGTTCTAAAAATCACATTTGTGTCCCCTCCTTGTACACTTGTGTGGACTCCCGTAGAATTGTGTCGAGTTATGAATTCATGATACCTACGACGGCTTTTTAATTATGAAAAGAAGCTTTACCATCATGGATTTGCAACGTGAAGACTGGGGCTTCCAGTCCCAGGGGGACATTGCCGTGGTGCCCTTCAGCAGGTACTTAACCTGAATATTTCCTGGAAAATAGTAAAAATAGAGTAAATGGGCAAAAACTGTAACAGGGCAGAGAAGAGCAAGCCAACCACCTTTAGGTGAAATGAAGCTGATTATTATACTGTCGTTTCTTGCCCAGTATAAGTGTGAACCTGGGAAACTGGCTTAGGAAACATTAAATAATGATATTAATAGTAAATATTATTATCCTGACAGAGGAGTTTCAATTCTTTCAAAAAGGCAGATCAAACGTAATTAAGGAATGTGTGCAAGAATCATTGCCAATATGGTGCTACTAAGTTGTAATAAAAGTGCACTACATATGATTCAGCAGTAGTGAACATTTTAATTTTACTATGTTACTATTCCAAGACTCATCATTGTTTGGACAATGCATCAATGGATACAAGTAGCTCAGTGTGCAGTACTGTTGCATTACATCTGTATTCTCTGCATGTGCCTCTGCACTGTATATGGGATGTTTTCATGTTCTTTCTGTATCATGTAGGTTTCCTCTGGCTACTCCTATTTACTCCTGCAGGCGAAAGACATGCAGTTGATTTAACTGGCATCCAAAATTTGTTGCCCTGCAACTGACTTGCATCCGATCCAGGACGTGTCTCTGCCTTGTGCTGTATATTGCCTAGTATAGGTTCCAGTCCACCCTGCCTGGAATAAGTGATTGAAGATAGAGCTTCATACAGCACCAATTATTCATGGGAAATTCAATATTAAAACCCCAAATAAGTTGGGCAGGATTGTTAAAGATTAATTGTTAAAATGACCACACTGTAACCACAAAACCACTTAATTTTACTCCTATATCTATGTGGATACCAGATTACATGCCAATCAAATAAATAAATATTTAAGGTATTGGGCCTATTTGGGTCATAACATCCCCACTCCAATAAGCACACATGCCGAATTATTCCTGTTAATATGGCAAACTGGCTCAAGTTACTGAGGTTAAAAGGTTCATGCCAGAAAAATGCAGATTTAATGGCATGTAATTGAAAGATTTGCTGCAACCCTAGAAGCTGTAGTGTTCCATTTGTGGGCAGGCCAGGTATTAACATAATGAAAGAATATATGACCGTGGCTTAAATGTGATCTCCAATAGTGTAACTAGTTCACCCGAAATTCCCTGATGGTACGCACAGTATACCTTGCAGCTAGAGAATATCTCTAGAAAGTCACAGTAAATCCTGTCTTAGGTTTGACTGGGCTTGAGGATCAGGATTGCAATATTGCATTTATTTTTCTGTGGAGGTTTTGTTTTGTTATTTTGCCCTACATAGTTTCTTTAAGGAAATGAGGCTTTTGGTTTGGAGGCTGGGAATTGGAGAAGAGAATCTCCCTCCATCTGCACTTTATCACCTGCCTTAGATGGGTTATATTATCAAACTTAATTAAAATTACCCTGTAGTAAGGTACTGTAGATAAGATTTGTCAAAAACAAATGACAATAGTTGGCAAAGGCTTATATTTATACTATTATTTGGCTGTCAGAATATTTTGGAGCTGGGGATCTTATATCCCTTAATAAAATGACAGCCAAAGGATGTTTTATAATGATGCAACACAAGTCAGCAAGTTGTCCCTAGGCAAAGTGCTGTTGGCTTTTTACTTTAGATCACAAAGGAAATGAGGTCACATGTATGGAAATTCAGATGTGGGACATCTAGTAGGGATGCTTTACAGCAATGATAAAAAACAAACAAAGTAAGAAATCCACATGCTCTTCTGGATGCCAGTGTCCAAACAAACAAGACCAGCTAGTGTCCTAACAAACAAAACCTGCCACTGTCCAAACAAACAAAAGTTGCTAGTGTCCAAACAAACAAAACCTGCCGCTGTCCAAACAAACAAAGCCTGCTAGTGTCCTAACAAACAAAACCTGCCAGTGTCCTAACAAACAAAACCTGCCGCTGTCCAAACAAAAACCTGTATCATTTTGTGTGCTGCCAGCTTCTTTCCCTTTGCACGTATGCATGCAGTCTGTCCGTGGGCTTAATTGTTGTATCAGGAATTATAATAAAACGGAAATATGAAAGATATTGAGTGACTGTTGTATTGGTTACAAAGCATTATTATATATTTGCTTGTGTTTTTGTCATGGTTTGACTGTCTTCAAATGACCAAAAACGGCTTTTGGGGTTAGAAGCCATAATTAGTACTGATTTTAACAGGTGTATTTTCAGCAGCGGCAGGATGCAGCAGTTTTTCTTTAGCATAATTAACATTTTTGGCACTAGCCATGATAGCTAATGCTAATGTCACTGTATTTGTATATACTGGCTAATATCAGTCGTTTTATTACATTCACCACCACGGTGAATTCATGCCAGAGGCCTAGGTGTAAATAGTTTAGCCAATGTCTTGTGCAGCCTCATCTATCAGCTTTGTTCACAGGTATGCAGTAAGTGCTGTTCACAGTGCTGCGTATTAGTACAGAGAGAAGGATGCAGGGCTGCAGAGGAGTCTGATGTGTCGGCAGTTTCTAACTGCGCAGGAGTCCTGCAGCCAAAGCTGCTTCAGCAGATGCTAGAATAATGCATCACACAAAAAGCTTCTGGGGTCCAGTTTCATTCATAATCTCCCCACAAATCAGCCTTGTCATTTAGATGAGAGTTTGACAAAAAAAAAACACAGAGACTTCATATGCACATGCCTGCATTGGTTTGTGCTGGTGCCCATGTCGGAACATGAAAACATGAATGTCTGTGCTGAAGAGTTTCTGCACTGAGGCAGTTGAATTAATCCTGAATTAATTACACTGCTGTTATTACTGCAGAATGAATGACATCACTTACAGATAATAGCCAGTTGCCTGGGATACATTTCTCTCTACATCATTGTGCATTGACTTGTATGATTTGTTGACTTGAATGACTTGTATTGTCATGTATTTTTGCCTGGGTCCCTACCACACCCAGTGCCCCTGCTTGTGCCCAACACTCAATACTAAAGCTTAGCCCTAAGTCAACAAACTGCATGCAAGGACTTAACAAAGTCACTACAATCTGTTGCTGACCAAAGCACTTTCCCAGCCCAGATGGGACACTAGGTTGAAGGATTTTCCAGATCTAAGCTGGGTGTCTGATCTAAACAATGGTGGTGCTGTTCAGTTCAGAAAAACATGCGGGCTGACAATGTGGGGCGGGGATGGGGGGGTCCAACTCATTTACGCCTGGGCAGTTAAAAAGAGGAAGAGAGAAAAGGTTAAATGCATGAAATGAAACCGATTTTATATTCTTCAGGAGCCTTTTTGGTTCTGTTTGATGCTTTACTCATTAGTGTGGGCTTTTTAATACTAGGATTCAAATCATGCATGATTCTTTTAGCTCATGATTTTTGCAAACTGACCTCTTTTTCTTGCGGTTCCTCATCTTTTTCTTGCATAAAGTCAGTCCACCATTATGAACATGCTACGTGAAAACAACAAAGTGGGTCACACTCCAGCTGCAGTTGAAAATTTGGTGTGTTTATGCACAAGAAGGGCAACAAGTATGCTATATTGTGCTTACAAATACCATAATATCTGCATTAAAACACTGTATGTTTTTTTTATTAGATAAGTGCCTTATGGATCAGTAGTAAATAGAACATAATGTGAACAGAATGTCAGAACACATGCCCATGATTGATAACTGTCTTGCAGAAATTTAACACCTCTGTTATATGAGGACACACTGCGTAAAGCATATGGTGCCTAAAAGGACTGTGTTTATGATGCACTGCATGGTTATCAGTACAGACATGCATTATTAACCTGGAATCTATCGCAGAAGGCACAGAGCTCAGTGCAGCGGACACCTTGGCATGGCTGCCCATCCGTCTTCGGGCACACACACACACTGACACACATAGCCACACACTGTGGATGATTTAAAGATGGTAGGTTACCTAGCTACACCTTCTGGACTGCAGGAGGAAACTGGAGTACCCAGAGAAAACCCCTGTTCTGGACCAGCAGCTAGATGGATGGATGGATACATTATTGTCAGAGTTATGGTCGATCTAGTCTCACTGCAGTAGTGGAGGCTTGTGTGATATAGCCCTTATGTAGACAGGGGCAACACGGATAGTTCAGTCAGCATACATCTGAACAGCTGCAATCCTGCATATCTGTGTGTGTTCATATGGCCCCCCCACCCATCACGTTCAAGGCTTTATGTGCTATATTTGAACTCATTCAGGTCATTTCCGTAATTCAGTCATGTTCAAATCTAAAAATCTTGAGCCCACAACAAATACAGAGTTGGAGTTAATGGATCAAAAAATGCCATTTTTTTCATGAATCTATTAATACATTTTTCAGATTTTAACAGGAGCAGCTCGGGCTACAGCAGCAGGATCACTCAAAACTGTTGGCTGTCAGATATTAAATCCGCATCCTTATTCAACAGCATAAATCTGCATGTCTTGCTGATGAGAAAAATGATTTCATTTGATATGTAGGATAATTCTCTGCTGTGTTGGCAGGATCTCTCTGTGTTGGCTTTACAGAGTGTCTTTTTCTGCTGGGATCGTGGGATATGATTCTGTGCTAGCTTTGTGAATTTTCGTCCTCACCTTCATCCCATAACGATAATGATTTTTTTGAGTTTAACAGCTGAATCGCCCATGTATTGCAGGTAGGAACTGAAAAACGACATGGTAGCTGTAATATTCCCCTGCTTTGACACCCATTTCCCGGCCTGCATAGGTGTGCTTGTCCTGCCTGCCTGCCTGACTGTTTACGGACGGCGCTCACTGGCACGCGTGAGCCGCTCCCTGCGGATGTCGGAGCTGCAGGCCTTGGAGAGTAGCCTCCTTGCCACTATGGTGGACAGCATCACTGAGCTGAGTGTGTACCTCCCACAGTGTCTGTGTGCCTTTGACCTTGTGTGTGTCTTTCTGTCTGTGAGTCGCTCTGTCTCTGCCATATGATGGCAGTAATTCTGTGTGCCTGTGAAGGTGAAAAATGGTCTAAGTATTCATTAAATGATACATGAAATAAATGATGACAGAAAAATTAAATATGCATAACAACTGACACCCCCTGCCTCATAATTTTCACCTTCCTGAATTTCCTTCATTTTATTCCTTCCCCATCTCGGCTTTCTGCCCCTGTCCTCCATTACTGCATCTTCATTCCACCTTTCTACACAAATTTCCCTCTGTGCTACTCAAATCTTCTGCGTCTAACTGGACCGCCATCTCTCGCTCTCCATCAGGTGCACTGGTCATGAACATCTCATATTATCTGCAGCGCCTCACAACACTTTCTTCAGGCACAGCAGACAAGCCTCCCTTTCACCAGGGGACGCTGTCCTGGGAGCCGGGGGCTCTGCACACACTGTTCTATTACACCCAGAGAGGGGTGCAGCCTCACATCTCTGACTCCCATGGGATACAGTTGACCAGAGAAAGGTGAGAGATTGGCACAGTCACCTTCATGCTACACTCTTACATTTTAAATATAGCTCACCAGCAGATAAAACTGCATATTCTTATTTCCTATGCTAGTTAATCCAGATCAATATTAAATCTTAATGTAAGATATAACAGATATAACAGAGTGCGTGATTCACTTTTATCGTGGCATATGTGTCTCATAACAGAAATATTGCCATACCTACAGGTTCCTGGCAATATTTATCCCGGTTTATATTGTCTGTGAGGTAATGATTTCTGTATGAAGACTGATATTTGACTACCAACAGGAACCCCTAATATGTGCCAAAAGGAGAAATTTTAAGGTATAAAATATAAGCATAGATCACTCCAGAGCCTTGAGTAAATAAAATTATTCATAAAATAATACTAACCAACTATTGTTCTCAAATCTACCGCCATTGTTCAGTTTGATTGTGGTTAACAGGGAAGGAGAAGCTCACAGTATATGGGCCAGTTTGCAGGCTGTGTGTTATGCAGGCTGAGGTGTGACATGAGCTTGCATTCACATCTTGGGCTCACACAGAAGTTTACAGAGTAGGATCCCTAAGGTCACCCTCAGAAGGTGCAAAGATATGCAAATGTTTTTATTTATAGATTGCTGTATATGTCAGGGGTCATATGAAACGAGCTGGAGTCATGCTTTAGATGCTAATTGCTATCCATTAACGTAAGGGGACGTTTTATAATCTTTTCCTCCTTTTCTTTCTGATTCCCGCCAGCTACAGTTGACCATTACCAGTCCCTCACATCTACAGCCGGCCAACTAGAAGTCCCTGTGTTTTTTTTTTTTTTGTTTTTTTTTAAAATCTTTGTCATGTCCGGGGAATTATGTGTCTGTGTGACCATAATCATGAACATGTAGTTGGTCTTACATGCATTTTTGTCCAATCATAGGCCCCTTCTACTTCAGGGCTCTCAGCTAACTGCGATATGATTTGCTGGCAGGCCGGAGGCATGGCTGCCGCCTCTTTCTGAGTGGCTTAGGGTGTGTGTGGCCCTGGCGGAACACCGGCATAGCCTGACGGTGGACAGCGGGGACGTCCAGCAGGCTGCCAGGCTGCTGCTCCCAGGAGTGGATGTAGAGCCCCGCCCACTGAGGTAAGAAGCACATATCCCCAGGCTGAAACCTCAGTCATTCAGGTGAAAAACAATCCCAGTGAGTGAACCATGGATTTTTCCAAAAGCATATACCCAAGTCAAGTTGTCTGCTTTGTAGAAGACCTTAGACAATGTAGTTCTGAAGGGACCATAGAGAACCAGACCAGAAAGGACAGCAAGCAGTTAGGCTGATAAATCTCACATATATAGTTATTACAATTATCAGCATAGGTCTTGTCCTTAGTTTTGTGAACATCTGACTCTTTTATAAACAATTTTACATTTCAGCAAGATTTAGTTTATGAAAAAAGTTTAGCTTTAGGATTAATACTCAGAAGCTGGTTTATTATATAAATAGACAATTTTAATATTTTCCTCATGACAAATTTATCCTGTGCTGAAGATTATTCCCCATGTGAAGCTTCATTTCAAGGCAATTTGGACCAGACAGTTCGCTGATATTCTAGTGTCAGCCTCAAACATATGCCCCCACTGGACAAGCAGCACATTACAATTTAGCTGACGCAGCACTCGCACACTCACACCCAGTTTGCACGAGGTCAGCCTGCTCTGGGGGGAGGCCAGCCACCCCCTGCTGGGTCTTTGCACCCTTTTTTTTTCCTCACAGATTTGCTTGTTATTTTTCTTTTCCTTCCTTTCATTATCCATATCATTTTATAACTACTGGCATTATTGTGAGTAGATGTCATGCAAAGCACACTGGGAAGGGCGCTATATTGACATTGAGATGGACAGTGGAAACTCTGCCAATGAAGTGTCCTCGAGGCGGACATTGTGTGTCCTGCTGCTAATGTTTGGCTTTACCGTGACTCTGTGTCATTCCAATCTCAGACGAGTGAAATTGCAGGCGGTGGTGGACATGCCTCAGCTTGTTACTATGAGCTCTGTCCTACACAAAGAGTAACCCAGGGTCCCACTCTGTCTGTTACATAGGTTACTGTTGCACACCACAGTAAAACACGTTTATTACTGTTTTTTACTGATGGTGTGTAGCAATGGGTGTCATTAGCAAATTATTGTATCATCACTTGAGTCCTCCTTCCTTTTTTTTCTCTCTTTCCCCTTTTCCCCTTCCTCTCCCATCCTCTCTCTCCTTGTACCCCTCCCTGCCACCTCTTCCCTTCCCTGTCCCATCTATCCTCTCTGTTGCTCCTCCGCCTTTCTCCTCTCTATCCTCTCCTGGCTTTCTGCTTCAGGGTGGAATGCTGTCTCTACGCCTCCAAGCTTCTGGAAGCTTCCGTGGTAAAGCGCGCGCTGTGCTGGAACTTGGCATTCCGTATGCTGAGCTGCGGCAGAACAGACCTTGTGGATGCAGCCGCGGCCCTGTTGGGGCCCGATGGTATCAACACCCTCGATCAGCAGGTATTTGACAGTCAGGACTTTCAAACATAGTAGTGCTGATGGCTAAAGACCTGATGGTGGAGACTAAAATGGGTAGAGTAGAAACCTAACAGGCTTAAGTGAAAGTATGATTAGAGGTTGGTGTGTGGCTCAGAGGGTTAGTACAGTAGCTAAGCCTATCATCAGCATGGTTGGAGCATGTTGGCTGACCCTGTGCTATGACACCCTCCCTCACCAAACTTTCTGTCACCGCTCTGTGTGTCTTATGGAGCACAAGATGGGGTAGATGAAAGAGCAATTTCCCCCAGGGTATCAATGAAGTATCACTGTTCTATTCAAACTAGCTAGAGGCAGGAAAGTTGTCCTCTTGTTGAGGATTTGAGCATAAGCCTGATGACCTTTCCTGAGCACTAAGACCAGACATTTCTACATGATGGCATGCATAATATTTAATGCATCCCAGTACTTCAGACTTCATAAGCTCTGGTTTATTGTACAGTTTTGATCTAACAGCTGACTGATTTTCTGTTTAAAGAGTATTAATGCCCTGTGATGGGGTGGCACCCCATACTGGGTTATTCCCTGCCTTGCACCCATAGCCTCTGGGATAGATGCCAGACCCCCCCCCCCGGCGACCCTGAATAGGATAAGCGGTTACAGAAAATGGAAGGATGGATAGATGGATGGAGTATTAATGCCATTGTGAATCTCTTATAAAATAAATCGTTTCAATGTAACACTGTTTACCTGAGGTGTCAGTGTAACAGTGTTGATTTGTCAGCCTAATAGCATTGATTGATTTGTTAGCATAAACTAGTTAAGGTGTCCTTGTAGCAGTGTTGATTTTTCAGTGTAAGTATTGATTTATAAGTATGATGGATCTGAAGTAGCCCAGATTCTTGTCGCTCCCCTGCAAAAGCCTGACAACATGGCCCCGCTCACTTTACCCCTGGTTGACAGTGTGTGTGTATTCCCAGGGTCTGTCTCCACTCATGTATTCCTGCACTTGTGGAGATGAGGCCATGGTCCAGGTGCTGCTCGATTCTGGCGCCTCCATTGACTTGCAGGTGAGCCAGAGTGTCTGCGAGCAGGTGCTGCTGCTGCTGCTGATGGGAATAAAAGGCAGCATGGCACTTTTCATCCTCCTCATGGCAAAGGGCTGCATGATCAGCAAAGTATGAGAGCACAGAACAGGTGGAGAATGAATAGAGCATCGAGAAAACCACATTGGCTCGTATGGCAAAAGGCAAAGTGCACTGCAGAGTGAACTGGCCTTACACTGCTGAAAGTGATGAGCAGAATGCAAATTTTCAGCACACTATCAGGCACTCTGTATGAGTGGGTAGAGGCGTGCTTACATCTTGATCTGTTACAGTGCCCTTAGTGGGAAACATCTAAGGAGTTAGATCAGCAGTTAGATTATATAACGGGATTATATATCATTTCAGTTGCTGAAACCCGGGTTAAAGGGCCGGAATGTGGGCCTTTCCATCGCAGTGCTTCTTTGGACTGTTGTGAGATATTGTTGTTTATTTCTGCAGTTTAATTTAACTTAAAAATATTAGCTTAGTATTAGCTTCCCTTGAGAGATCAGTGTCTCCTTATACACTCACCTAAAGGATTATTAGGAACACCTGTTCAATTTCTCATTAATGCAATTATCTAATCAACCAATCA
>JAODJW010000106.1:9887022-9901733 GCA_026777045.1 Hyperopisus bebe | reverse complement strand
TCTGTCTCCTCACCCAGTGTATCTGCACTCAGTAAGCCTGTCACCTCTCTATGCTTGTCCTTGTATGTTATGTTTGCTTTTTCCCTCTCCAGGTATTTACCTAGGTTCTCTGCACCATTACTGTTCTGGTCCTCATGTTGTATGTATATCTCCACAGTCTCCTGTTCCTCATTTAATATCTCTTTACTCCCTGCCTCATCGGTTTCTTCCTCTTTCTCCCTTGCCATTTCCCTCTCCTGCTCCTTACTCCCTACCTCATCGGTTTCTTCCTCTTTTTCCCCTGCCTCTTCCCGCTCCTGCTCCTTACTCCTTGCCTCATCGGTTTCTTCCCCTGCCTCTTCCCTCTCCTGCTCCTTACTCCCTGCCTCATCGGTTTCTTGCTCTTTTTCCCCTGCCCCTTCCCTCTCCTGCTCCTTACTCCCTGCCACATCGATTTCTTCCTCTTTTTCCCCTGCCCCTTCCCTCTCCTGCTCCTTACTCCCTGCCACATCGATTTCTTCCTCTTTTTCCCATGCCTCCTCACTCTCCTGTGTCTTACTCATTGACCCTGTATCCTCACTCCTGGCCTGGGTTCCCTTCTTCTCCCAGAGGGCCTGCCCCTCTTTCAAGTGGGGGTCGGCCTGACCAAGACCTGACCCAGTCAGGAGCTTCTCATTTATAGATGGTCTGACCCCAAAATCTGCTTTGCCTTGGACACCTGAGGTACTGCAGAGAGAAAGACCAGCATAAGTTTTGACTCCATTGGGAAATAGAAATGTCCAATCATCCATCCATTCATTAATCCATCCATCCATTTTCCCACCGCTTATCCAACTTATTCCAAGCAGCATAGGACACAAAACAAGGGTAAAGGCTTGACTGGAATTCCAATGAGAAGCTGGTCATGGTATGTGTGTGTGTGTGTGTGTGTGTACACAACAAGGTCTGGTACTCATTGGTATTCCAGCCAATTCAGACATCTGATTGGTTGGTCCCACCTCCTGTAGTTGCTTGAACCCACTTCATTTACTATCTGATTGGTTATCATTTTTCCTTCTGCCCTCAGAACATTTTTGTGTAAGTGCAGCTCCCATGAGCATATATTAATCATTGCAGGTATGAACACAACCAATATTTCCTTTACTTATTTGTGGAAATATCATAATTAGAAACTAGACACAAATTCAAATTGTGCTGTAAATGAGCAAAACAAAAAATAGACCATTAATAAGCATGTAATATAAACATGCAAAAGTTAAAATGCAACCTTATTTCATTTCCCTGCTTCATAAAAAGGGTTGCAAGGGGCACACATGAAGAATTGTAATTCTTCTCTCTACTGTAAGCCACTTTGGATAAAAGCATCAGATGAATTAGTAAAATGTAAATGTAAATAAAAACAATGAATCAGCTGTAACGTTTCTGAATGTTAAATTCAGTCACTTCAGGGGATTTAAAGATGCATAAATGGGATGTTTTTTGTATTCACATAATAAAACTATGATTTGTTGAAAACTATAGAAATATGTTAACACTATAATATTATGTATAGGACTTTTTAAACAAGGCCAATGACAATTTTACAAAATGTACCACTAGCACCTTACACATGTCTAACCCACCCCCACCACAACACCCCCTTACCCCAAGCTGTGGGTTCCAGAATATTCCCTCTTGAATTGGAAATACTGTTCTTGCTTGCAGGATTCTGTTTTGTGCACAAAAGGGTGAAAGAACTGGCCTTTAGGTGCTAGGTATCCATACTGTACTGAATTAAATAAATCAAGTTTCTCAAAGGTCACATACAAGTCCAAAGAACGAGGGGTCTTACTTTAATTAACCTTTGGGGGGGGTCTTAGGACCTGCATTGGATATGAAGGTGAACTATCTACGATGCTGTACAATGGTCTTATGCAGTCAACACACAACACACATACAGTACTGTGCAATAGTCTTAGGCAGTCAGCACAAAGCACACATACAGTACTGTGCAATGGTCTTAGGCAGTCAGCACACAACACACATACAGTACTGTGCAATTGTCATGACCTGCTCGTCCGATCCTCCTGTGTGCCACACCCCCCTCGTTACCTTGTGTTAATTCCTGATTGTGATCACCTGTTGCCTGTTATTTTCGGCTTGTCCTGTGTATCTTAGTCTGCGTCTGAGTTAGTTTCCCCAGATCCGTCATTAATGTTCGTCGCCGTCTGCCCTGTCTTTACCAGAACGACGGATCTCGCTCAAGATGCACCGCAGCAGACCGAGGACCAGCGCCTTGGTCTGCTGCAGGAGGTATTATACTGGCTAAATCAGCTTGAGGTCTCGGAAGACCCCATGGCGTTACGCTTAGCCAGCCGGAGCGGGACCCTCCTGAGTGAGGTACCTCCACCCGGAAACGCGTACCCCATGCTGAAGGTACGCGAAAATCTCCGGCAGCTGACGGAGCGCATAATGGAAAGGCAGATCCGGCTGGTCATTGAGCCCTGCGAGGAAAATGCCGCCCCGACACCCGCCAGCTCCGAAGCGCTTCTAGCTGCGCCACCCCAAGCCACCCGGAGGAAGAAAAAGAAGTGGAAAGAGAGGAGACCAGCGGAGGAACAGACGATCTTCCTGGGATCTACCTCTCTCTTCCCCGCTTCTCTCCCGGCCAGTGATTGGGGGGAATCCCCGATCACCTAGGACATCACCACCACAACGCCCCCGCAAGTATTAAAAGCCCCCATCGCCGTAACAGAGCAGCCGCCGCTAGCAGCGTATCATTTCCAGGTGGCAGGCCTGGCTAACAGGGGGGCCAGGGCCTTGTGGGATGCTGTCCCATGGGTCGCGGAGGCTCTTAAAGGGGCAACGCCCACTCTTACGGTGCCAACCTTGGCAGCAATCATAGATGTCCCTGACCTGCCTGTGCCTGTCCTGCCAACACCTATCCCATCCTGCCTGTCCTGCTGGCGCCTGTCCTGCCTGATCTGCCTGTCCCGCCTGTCATTACCGGCACCTATACTGCCTGATCTGCCTGTCCCGGTGGGTACCGCGCCTCCCAGCGAGACTTCGGCTGCGGCGCCCCCTGCTGGCCTTGTGTCGGTGGTTCGTGAGTTGGTGGTCGCGGTGGCGCCCCCTGTTGGCCCAAATTCAGCGGTCGCTGCACCACCCGAGCTCCCTGCTGCACCGCCCGCGCCCGAGCTCCCTGCACCTCCTGTTGCTCCACTCGCTGCTGCGCCCGAGGCTCCTGCTGTGGCTCTGCCTCCGCCTGCAGCTACACCCGGGACTCCTGTGCCGGCCCCGCCTCCGGCTGCACCCAAGGCATCTGCTATGTCCCCGCCTTCGCCCGCACCTGAGGTCCCGGTGTTTCCAGGTGCTCCGCCTGCTGCTTCGCCCAAGGCCCTGCCTCCAGCTGCTGCTCTGCCCCTTGCAGCGCCCAAGGTCTCGGCTCCGCCTGCGCCTCTGACTCCTGTTCCTATGACTTATAACCCTGGTCCATGTCCCTGAGGAGGTCCCAGATTTCTCAACCACCGCTCCTTTCCCCTTGGAGGAGGAGGAGCTTGAGTGGGACCCCTCAGGGACCTTCCTAATGACTCCTCTACCCTCACCCTGATGAGGTCGATTCTGGTCAGAACCCCACCTTTCAGTGTCCAGAAAGGGGAGAGGACACAGACAGAGGACCAGGGTCCCGCCCGCCCTGCCCCCTGGCTCGCCCTCTCTTGCCTTAGCTGGGGCTCGGGGGGCGCCTGTTGGTCCTTTGACTCCAGCTAGGTGGTCGCCTGCAGATCCCCCTCCAATGCCTCGTCCACAGTCCTCGGTCCCTCCTCCGACGTGTCCATCGGCTGCGCCTTCGTCGGCTGTGGCTACGTCGCCTGCCGCGGCTCAGCCTCTCTCCTTACCTGCATCGGGCTCCCCTCCGACTCCTTCCTTGTCTCCCCTGGTGCCCCCTCCGTCTTCCTCCTCGACTCCTCCGTCTGTCCCTCGGCCTGTCTCCTTGCCCCCTTCGTGGGTCCCCTCATGCTCCCTCCACCCAGTCGCCTGCGGCCCCTCGGGCTGCCACCCATCGTCGCTCTCGCGGGCTGCCCTTTGTCTCCCAGCCTTTCCTGTCTGGCCTCCCTTGTCTGCTCCTCATCCCTTTGTCCCTCCTGTCTCTACTCCTCGTCCCCCTCTGGTTCCTCCGTTCACTCCTGGCCCTTTCGTTCTGTCTGTTGGTGTTCCCCCTGTGTCTCCCTTCCTGGTCTGCCTGTCTGTGTTTCCCGTCTTATGTCAGGTGTTGTCTTGGCTGTTGCCCCTGTGCTTGTTCTGTGTTTCTGTTCTGTTCCCAGTCCCTCGTTGATGTTTTTTGCTCTTGTTTTCCAGGTCCTGTATCCCCGGTCTCGTCTTGTCCCTCGCCTCCGCGCGCCTTTGTTAATTTCTGATTGTGATCACCTGTTGCCTGTTATTTTTGGCTTGTCCTGTGTATTTTAGTCTGCGTCTGAGTTAGTTTCTCCAGATCCGTCATTGATATTCATTGCCGTCTGCCCTGTCTTTACCATAATATGACCCCGCTTTCCTTCAACCTCACCTGCCTGCCTCGTCCTTCCCCACTTCCTGCCTGTTCGCTACCCGTGGTCACAACAGCAATAGTCTTAGGCAGCCAGCACACAACAGACATACAGTATTGTGCAATAGTCTTAGACAATAGGCTCAGCCATTTCAAAACCTCTCCCCAAACCGGCCAAATGGCCTCTCGTTTGTAAACTTCTTATGTTCTTATGTAAGTCACCCCAGAATTTGCAACAGCCATCCAAAACACCCATCCATTTTTTGACTTAGCCACTACCGCACCTTGTTTAGCTAATTAATAACTCATTGAGTTATTTATCTAATTAAATTAATTAATTAATTGAGCTGGTGGTGGATAGCAAATACTTTAAATTGCTGGGGTGCCTCTAAGGATAGGTTTGGGAACCAAAGCAGTTTTTATCCATCTAACCATCAAGATATCTGTAATTTTTTGGAGAACATTTCATGCTTATTTTATGTTGCGTATGACCATTTTTATGTAGCATTATGTGAGGGTGCTTAGGGGGATTAAACATAAGGATTATATGTGTGATTTTTGGTGTTCTTTTGTTTTTCACACGTGGCAAAGTGGCTCAGTGGGGAGCCTCACAGCTCTGTGGATTGGGCTTGGCGATCGCTACCAGGGCCAGCAGTAGGAACTTTGTTTCATTTTTAATACTGGGGAAGGTGCCATTTTACCTTTTGTTAACAACAAAGATTTCATTCATTGTTTGAATGACTCACAAAACAAAACGGAACTGAAGAAGCCAGAGGAAATTCTATGACAACACAGGGAGAACACTCAACACACATGGAGCCATGGCAGAGACTCAAACCCTGTCCTAGAGGTGTGAGGGAACACAGCTAACCACTGCACTACAGGAATGTATTTGGTAAATTGAAATAGACTGTTCCTAGTATTATTGGACTGAAATTTCCAATAACAGCAGGCTGTAGTGTATGTTTTTCCAAACATTCTATTCTAATGGTGTTCATAAGCTCAGTATAGGTTTATCACTTGCCCACTGTTTTTCTAGCAATTGAGCAAATTGTACCATTTACTACTGTGACACGCTGAAGTTCCTGCTGCTAATCACTAGTGACTACCTGGGCATATGTCCACCACATTGATTAAGAAAATGGTGAAGACTCACCGAGGCTTTCAGTGAGGTCCTGGTGAGTCACCAGGCCATCCTGGTCCCCATCCAGCTGCTGGAACACCTGGTGAAGTTCCTCAATGCTGAGACCAAGCTCATGGCTCAGGCCCTGAAAGACAGCAGCTAATCATGAATCTAGAAGTGCTTGTTATAATATAATGTGTAATTAATAAAGATTTTTCCCCCTGTGACGCATAATGTGAATGCCAAAGATGCATTGTACCTTCTTTCCACTGGCATAGCTCACACATATATAACCATAATTTTCATTTACGTGATTTATGTGAATATCAATAGTGCTCCGTTTTAAGTACTTCAAGTATCTTGGTATGAATTAAGCTGAGGCAATAGTTACAACATTGCAGCTGGAGTATATAGAATGATAAGATATGGTTGTACGGATGAGAGTTACTTATTAAAAGAGTTTTTATCGAGCTGTCTCATATATCAAAGTGAGTGAAATGATACAAAAAATAACCAGTTTGTAAAAGTTCCATTAGTCAAATAACAATACTAAAGCATCTTATACATAAAGCAATATCTAAACAATAATATTTTTCAGGTTCGTATATAATTTTTGGTTTGTTCATCCATCCACCCACCCATCCATCCATCCATCCATCTATTCATCCATCTTCAAACTGCTTAAGTAGGTCAGGCTTAAGGGGGTTGTTAGGTTTGTGCCTCTTTCAAACCATGATCAAAGATCAAAAAGTAATCATGGTTTCACAGCTGGTAGATAATTAAATGCTACATTAATAACAAATAATCCCTTTTTAGGTCCCAGGAGGACCTTTAGTGTTGTGTTCACGAGCAAAGTCCAAACTGATTCATTAAAAATATAAACGAGAACAAACGGGTCAAAAATAAAACAGTAATGAATGTAAGTTTTCTAATGTATAAATAAATAAATAAATATAATAAATATAAATAAATATAAAAAAATAAATATAAATAAAATTGCATTGCATTGCATTGCATAATGTAATCAATGTGTTTCCTAATGAGTAATATTCCATTACAATAATTCATTAAGTTTAAAAACACTGATGGTCAAAAAATCAATCAAGTTGTTATATATTAGCCTACTAGATCAGTACCTGCACATTTTCCCATGTGAGGCAACCCTTCTCCTCAACATCAGGCTGATGGAAAACTTCCTGCATCCTCTGCAGAAGGGCAGCAGTATTTATATGTGCCTCTGCAGTGCAGCCCTCAGACTTTTCCAGGCCCACGTCTCGCTTCCTCAGGTTATCCTGTCCCTGGCGTGTGGATCCCATTTTTCTTCTCCTTGCTGCTGGCAGAAATGTGTCTTGCAACCCTGAACATTCCTGCTGTGTGGTAATGGCTGAGTTCTCGGGCCGCTGCAAATTTGGAATGATGCCCATGGAAGTAAGTGATTTTTCACTGCCACTTCCACTCTTCCTTTCTGTTTTCTCATTCCCACAATCTCTCTCTTCATTTTGCACTGATTTCATCACTTCATCAGTAGCAGATTCCTTGTTGTCCATAGCCATTGTTTCCACTTCAGTCTCTGCCATTTCCTGTATCTCCTTCTCTTTAAGCCTTTCCCTTCCTCTCCTGTGAGAGGTACCAATCTTTCTTCTTTTCTCACTCCTGCTGGATGCTCTGTCTGAGTAGTCCTCATGCTGTTCAAAGCCCTTTACAACATTAGTGGCAAGTTTTTCAGTTGCTGTAGGATCCTCAGTTACACTCTGTTGGCTTTCAAAATCTTCAGCTCCGCTGTTATCGTTTGTGATCTTGACTTTCTGCTTGCTTTTTGTCACCTCTACCATACTGATACTTGTTTCCTCTTTTGTCATCTCCATCACCACATTTATAGCATTTTGCTTTACCTCTGTTGCCTTTTCCTCTTCTCTTTCCCCTTGTTGCTCACTGACTTCTAACCCATCCATATTGCTGAATCCTGTACTCTTTTCTGTCTCCTTATTTAGGCCCCTACCTCCCCTGCGAGAAGAGCCCATTTTTTTCCTTTTCTGCATATGGGTGGAATCTTTCTGAGAGCTCTCATCAGATTTTTGATTCATCTCCAATGACAGGGTATTGGTGGCAGTCCTCTCAGTTACTATTGGATCTACTGACACATTATGGAAAGGATCAGAAATGTAGCTAGAATCATCCTTATTGCAGTCTGTGGTTTCTGTTTTGGAGAATTCCTGAGAGACCGCTACACTTTCTTCCATTGCAATATTTGTCCCTTTCTTTTTTATGTCTCCCTCTTCTGCTAACTTCCATTTAATCTCCTTGATTCCACCTGCCGTATTTAACTCTGGTTCTCCTTTGACCTCCTCCTCTACCAGAGAAATTTGCTTCTCTTTTGCCACACTTTTATTACCTTCCTGTATATCAAGTTCCTTTAATACCCCTGTGTCCCTCAGGATGGTGTTCAGTTCCTCAGTGGTGGCCTCTTTCTCCTCTCTCTCCAGCTTCACATCTATCTTTTCCGCTCTTATTTCTTCTAATTCACTTCGATCATCACCTGCCCCTTTACTTCTGTTCTCCATTTTATTTTTTGTTGCATTCCCATGAGTCGATTCTGTCTTAATTTTTTTCCCTAAGTGTTCCCATTCTTGGGGCGCTATAAAATTTTGTTTGTTTTCATCTTCTGTAGATGGTGCTTCCATATGGGTTGGGTTGTAGAATGGGCTACTCTTGCAGGGTTCCAGCAGATCCTCAAATGGAGTGAGCTTTACTTGTTCCTCTGGAATAAAGGTTTTGGATTCATCTTGAAATGAAAAACTCTCCACTGAGGGGTTCTCTAATGGTGAATTCCTCTCTCTTTCTGAGGCTGTAACTTCTTGCTCATACTTTTCCAAAGAAAATGACTCTAACATATTTAAGTCACTCTGCATCACCTGTGTTTGCCTCCAATTCTTTCCTGTTTTTTTAGCCTGTGCACCATCTCCTTCCTCTTTTGTACTCTCTTTCTCATTGCTTGCACCTTCATACTTCATCACATTTACCTCCAGAATGACATCTGTTACATTCTCTTTCTCTGCCTCATCTCTTTGTCCTCCATCTGTTCCTCGGTTCTCTTGTGCCACATTGTCTTCTAATATGTGAGTTTCTCTGTGAGTCTCGTTGAATTCATGAATTCTAGTTCCTGTTGTCTCCTCTGTCTCCCTGTCAACCATGCTGGTTCCCCCTAATCCTGGAGCTTTAATTTCTGTGACCACATCTGTTTCTCTTACCTCTGGTTTCATATTTTCCCCAGCTATGCCTATGCCTCTTGATCTATCTATCGCCCTCCCCTCCATGTCTACCGAAATGTCCTCAACAATATCTGTTGCTGTTGCTTCCTGTGTCTCCCTGTTGTCAACCATATCTGTGCCCAACAACCCTAATATTGTATATTTCTCATTTGATTCTCTTGTGCTTTTGTGTTTCTCCTGTTCTTTATTTCTATCAGTTTCCGGTAAAGCCTCTGCCTCCTTGTTCTCTTCCATCTCCAGCAATCCTTCCTGTTTTACTTGTTCCATGTTAATATACTGTATCACATCAAGTCTGCTTTTCTCTTGTGACTCTTTGCCCTGTAGCACACATACGTCCACAGGGTCTCCAGGGCTTCTTAGCATCTCCTCAGGTAAAATATCAATCTCTTGTTCCCTGTCACTTTTTATTTGTAAGGCACGCCCCCCCTTACGTGTAGAACCCATCTTCCTCTTTTTATGCTCAAAATGAGCCATTTCATGTTTGCTGTCCTCATGTAGAGTGCTTCTTTCTGATTTTGGCAGCTGTAGAGCAGCATCAACATGGCCCAGTTGACCACTGTCTGTTGATTGAAGTTCTTTGAGAAGCAGGTCTCTATCATAGGTGTCCTCATCGGTAAGCTTCCCTTCTGATTGGTCTAAATTTTGAACCAAGTTGCTTTCATTGGTTATGTGTAATTGTTTATTCTTTTGAGCTTCTTCATTGTTCATACTTTGAGGGTATAACTGAGAATCAGCTGATTTGTTCTCAATGGCAGATATATCTAAAATGTGGAATGCATGCTGTTTTTCTGTGATGGTAGATTCTTCCCTTCCTTCCAGACACTCACTTGCCTTTTGTGGCTCTGTGTGTAACTCTCCTAATGGTTGGGCTGTTGTGCTTCCAGCCTGGTCATCTACTGCATGCTTACCACCCCCTTGCCATTCCTCTTGCTCTGCACCATCCCACCCTTCCCTTCTGTGTTCTTCCAAATCTGTGGGAAGCTTTCTGCGAGTGGACCCCATTCTCTTTTTTTTCTCCACCTTTTTAGATTCCAGGTGAGGTGTACCATCAGAGTAAGGGTCATGTGATGGGGCGAGTGCCAACAAAGATGCTGTTCTCTCTGACAGGGAACTTTCTTCTGGTTTATAGTCCACCTCTTGTTTCCCCCCTGTGGTCCTAGAATTTTTCTCCATGGAACATGATGCTACCCCAATGGCCATTGATTCCTCCTCCGTAGACTTTGGTTCATCCCCAGTGGTCCGTGATTCTTCTCTCATGGGTCTTGATTGCTCCTCCGTAGGCTTTGGTTCTCCCCCTGTGGTCCATGATTCTTCTCCCATGGGTCTTGATTGCTCCTCTATATGCTTTGGTTCTCCCCCTGTGGCCCATAAATCTTCTCCCATGGGTCTTGATTGCTCCTCTATAGGCTTTGGTTCTTCCCCTGCGGTTGCTGATTCATGTTCCATGGTCTTTGATTCCTCCAGCAGGGTGGCAAAGGTCTCTTTGTCCCTCATCTGGCCGCCCAGACCACGCAAATCTTTGCGGGTGGAGCCTATTCTCCGGGCTTTTCCTGACTTCTTGCTTGACATTGTAATTCACAGAAATTCCTGAAATTGGACACATTTGATCAGTTTCATTCAGATCTTCCACTTCAGTGTACCAAAGCAACTAATTACAAATATTACCATTTTTACTATTCTGAATGACAAATAGGACAGATTAATCCTAGAGTTTTCAGCGGGTACAAAATTTATCCATCCATCAAATCAACCACTTTCTAACTACATATCCAGATCATGGTCACCGGAGGCGGGAACCTGTCCCAGGCATAATAGAACACAATGCATGGTTGTACCTGAGATGAGATTGTTACATTTAAATGTAGCTTTTCCAAGTGTTGAAATTACGGAATTATTTTTCTTGTTAATACATATACTCTGAAAGTTCATTTTGAATTAATAGTTAATATCTTTATATTTTCAAAGAAGCTTTAGTCTCTAATAACTAGTCAGGTTTCTTGCATTATTTCCTGTATGGCTGAAAAAAAAGTAGGCCAAAGTGGTTTCATATTAGCTTTTATCATCTTTCTGACGAGTGAGAAGTCTGCATAAGCATTGTTTTATCAACAAGTGTGCAAACACTCACTATGCCCATTACTTTTTTGTTTCCCAAACGCATGACCATGTGAAGCAAATTTTGTGTCAGAATGTTAGGTTGGACGGTTTGCACTCGTTCATTTCCCACAATATCCAGTTAGCAGTTTGCATGTACAAACTGCAAAACAAGATTATTTACATGCACGTAAGTGACAAATGCTGCCTGATGTTGCTGATAGTGTTAACCACATAATTTACTACATTGTGTACAATTTCTTTGCAAGAATGCTGAGTGAAAAGATTTCCCAGCTAAACATCTATATCATAAATGTACTAAAACACTGTTTCTCACATCAATTGCTTTTTTATGTCCAGTTCTAAAAGTCACATGATATACCACACAGAGTTGGACAACAATGGAGGAAGCAAGGCTTCCTGGAGATATACCAGAAAAAGCTAGTTTCTGTTTGCAAGCCTATCATCAGACCCTCGGCATGGTCGACACACACTGCAGCAAAGGGTTATTTAGCTTATCGCCCGCGATCTGACAATCAAGAATACCTCATTAAAGAGCAGGGTGCCTATCCAAGTAAAATTAAGCCTCAGCAGTAATGAAGAAATATTTTATTTTTAAATTAGCATTATTTTAAAAGGTAAAAATAAATGATGTGACTTGGGACATGATTCGCCCTAGAGAAAACGATGAAAACTGTAGCAAATTTTCTGTGGCATCATTTTAATGAAGTGGAGCACAGTAGCTTACAGTTGATGTTATCTGCACAATGATCACTACAAAATGAGACTGAACAAGGCCAGTGTCTTCAAACACAGGTCTCACAATGTATTTAGAGACCTGTTAATAACAAAAGGACTGGTTTGTCATTTTTTACTTTTACCAAATAAATAAATAGATTTGTCACGTTATAGATGACCAACAATATTGTGGTATATTGAATATTGAACATTTGTCTATAGACAGTGTGAAACTGTGCTACAGAAATTCAGGCGTCTTGTGTATGTGGTTGGATTTCTGCAGTGTTTCTACAGTTTTTCACAGTTGGTAAGAAATGTATAAAATTAATCTCATTTCGTAACATCTTAATAATACAGTAGTACCAAGATGTATTTAGGTTGCACGGAGTTCTTGGGCAGCCATGGAAATTCTAAAATTAGCCAGATATTTCAGTTATCAAAAATAGAAGCCCAGTGCATTATTCATTAATTAACCTGAACAGTTCTGCATTACTCCTTACTAGATTTAATCAGTTACTAGTACAGTACAGCTAAGATTAGACATAAAGTAATACCAGTTCAGCTGTTCAAAAATGGATATATGACCTATGCCTTTTGCATCTGAAAATGTGTGAGCCAAATTAAAAATTGATTTCCAAGACATAGTATTACTAATTTAGGTGCGACGTGGGACAGTTCTTGAATAATTTCATTTTTATAAAATGTAGAAGAACAACGGAAAAATATTTTTCCTTCCAAAGTAAAGTTGTGCTAGTTTGCTAAACATCAATAGTATTTGGGGGAAGCTTAATTATGCAGGAGATTAATGCTTCCTTTAGAATGACTGACCCCGTTCAACAAATTGTCCCGTCTCCCCGGTTGCTACAGAATATCCATTAAAGAATATGCAGTAAATACCCGAGTTTATACATAATTTGCATGATTATTAAAAATCTTTACAAATAATTTAATCTTAATTAATCTAATTAAATTTTAACTTAAACCATAACAGAAAAATCCACCTGTCTAGCTTGTATTGTAGTCTTCAGCAGTACAACTGTAAGACATGAATCAGTTACATGCTTTGACATGTAGTAGTCAATGTCCCTGCTACGTGCAGCAGAGTGATGGTGCACTGTGAAAGTCAGAAGCTTTTAAAGAAGCATCTGTAGGCTTCTTTAAAATCTTTTTACACAACTGAATTTTCACTGTGATAATACTTTGCTATCCACACCTACTCTCACACACATATAGCAAAATAAAAATGTCATTATGAATGGAACAATTCTGATATAGTGCCTTTCTGAAAATGATTGCCACAAAACACTTATCAATGTGTAACAGTATGGTATTTAGCATAAACATTAAACTTTGAACTACACCACGCCACTGCCAGACGTGTTTCAGTTGTGACCATGACCTAATTTGACTGCAAATATTAAACAATGAGACTGAGATAGACTCTTACCTTAAGTTGCACAAGCATTATGCATTCTGAAAAATTAAATCTTAATCGATTGTTGGCAGAACGTTCAGCACCCTGAAGTCTTTCTAAAAACTGAATTCCTATTGCTTCATGACCAGGTTCATGACTTTTTTTCACCATACAAAAGTTTCCTTTGCCCATTACTATGACAACAGCTCAAGACTTCCTCCATGAACTCGTCAAAAAAAAAAAAAAAAAAAAAACTGTCAAAAAAGAACTGGGTTTAACTTCCTGTTTCTAAACCAGCCACCAAACTGCACACTTGCTTAAAGTATCCACAATTTTGGCTACTGAATTTAAGACAGCCACTGTTACTGAATATCTTTAATATGGTCAGTCAAACGCAATGTCTTGTTTTACAGTCTAAAAGGAGACAACTAAATGGAAGATTTGCTCAGCTCTCCACAGGAAATGGAATAGCAGTTTAACACCTCAGCATGAAACACTCAGTGTGAAAATGGGATTGCCTGCGTATGTGTAGGCCGATGGTTCTGCTTACTGCTGTACAATTTATCTTTAATCACCATATATATATCCCTTTACAGTTAATCTAACTACTAGTGTGCATATATTCTGGCATTATTGCTGCTTTGTAGCTAACGTGGAATTTATACGAAGCAGTTACACAGTAGCGGTAAGAAACAAGTGTAATATCAGGACTATACTAGGCTACAAGTGTGCTCTCTAACTGCATCATCTCTGCCTGTCTAACCAAAACTACCATCTGAAAGGGGGGCCTGTGTTATATAATCTATGAGACTAGTTTTTGTTTCTAGAAGGGCTTCTTTTGTTTACATTACAGGGCCCTGGTAACAACAAATGTTCTGCTCTCTTGACATGATTACAAATTTTAACATTCATGGTAAATCAATACTTTTCAGTCCAGATATGCAAATTATTTGTAATTTAAAGATATTAGTGAGTGAATGGTACTTACATGACAAAACCTAAGCTTATTCTAGATATTATCTTCTGGATATGTTCCTTGCCATTGATGATACCGAGTTTTGTCACAGAAATTGCATATTTTTTCCCATTATAATGGAACTGTGTATCTCAAATGAGTCTTTAATTGTCTTGGTTTAGATTGCAGAAAAAGATCATTTATAAGGCTATACCATGATTTCAAAGAAGAGATTTTGATTAAAACTGACTAAACTGTTTCAGTGTTACTTGGGACTTTCTGTTAGGAGTTAAAATGTGGGAAATGAGGTAGACGTCTGCTTTTACTGGGAAACAATCATCAGTTTCTTTGAGTGTTGTACAAATCTGATCATACGCAGAAAATTACATTCCCACCTCACAGATGAGAAAGGTTAATGAGGTCAGTCAAACACTCATGGGAAACTGAATGGCTTGTGTCTAAGTGGGCAAAAATATCAAAATGGGCATTTTGTATCACTGTAGTTCCTTTAAGATGCATGACAAGGTTATTCTATTGTGATACGTACAGAGGTGGACATTTCAGGTCCAGAAAGTAAAAATCCAAACCAGGATTTTGTTTCAACCAACCAGTTGACTATAAAG
>JAODJW010000106.1:9866992-9885885 GCA_026777045.1 Hyperopisus bebe | reverse complement strand
CCACTGTCGCCTATGGCTTACTCACTGGGGGCTTTGGGTGGGGATGCTGTAAAGCACTTTGAGACGATGTAATGTTGCGATAATGCGCTATACAAAAATAGATTTGTTTGTTGTACTTCTTTAAGCAAATACAAAATACAATGACAAAGAAAAAAGCACATTCGAGACAATAGAAAAATTTTAATTGCAAATTGCAGAAACAGTCCTTAATAAATAATACATTTCATGATTTTAACATGAGCAAGTTTTATGTGCAAAATAATTGTATTTACATAGCAAGCTACAAGTGCAAAATGGAGTTACTTTTTTACGGAGAAATTGCATTACCAACTTCCTCTGATAAGACCCTCTGCACAGCAGGTGGCATTGCTCCCATCTAGCCGTATGTCAGATGTCTACAACTCCAATAATCAGGGCAGATACTGAGAATGGTTATACATGGGCGTCAGAAGCATTTTGAATGTTGGGGGGGGGGGGGCACACACTGGCATAAAACTAATACTTTGTTAAATGTGGGGGGTCCAAACGAATAATTATGAAATGTGAGAGGGACATGCCCATGGCACAACAGGAATAAATAATGATTAAACAAAACATAAACAATGCATATTATGTTAATTGTGGAATCCTTCAAATAAACAATAAAGGAATAACGTGAATTACAGATAAACCATGATATATATATATATAGCTCGACAAATAGTCATCACAAAGTGTAATGCTGACAATATGGGCTTCAATGTAGCTACATTCAGTTTAACCCACCCTGAAGGTTGATCATCAGTGGTCAGAAACAGGGACAGAGCCTTTGGAGGGGCACTTTCGACGAAAAACTGAACTTGCCTTCTTTCTAGAATTGCATATATGTGGAACTGACATACAGCTACAGCTCAGACAGACCCAAAGGGTAAGTGCTACTTCAGGAATATAACCAATCTGTACTGAGACAACAAAAAGTCCGGTTGGTCCGACTTAGTAATGAACGGAGGTCCTTTTTGGCAAGGAAGACCCAGAGAAGGGGTGGCAGGACATCCTCTGCTAAAGCTGGGAAAAGATGGCAAAGGCTGAAATTGCTATTCAGTTTTCAGCAGCATCTGCAGGAAAATGACATTTCTGTAGTACCTATATGCCACTGTAAAATTCAGTGGAAGTTCTGTATATACCTTTGTGGTCACGGAATATTTAACTGTTTTTATGGAAATGCAGTTACATAAATAGTTATGATTCAAGCAGCAATAACAAAATGATCTATCAAAAAAGGACTGATTGAGTCTGTCACTGTTTCAGTAGAATGATAGAGATACAAGTATACCACAACTGTAACTGCATATTAGAGTTGGTCTTGCAGGCTTTAGGAAATTGGACCTATAGTGCCATCAGTGCTATACGGACAGCTTTAAGGTCTGAATTATGACACTGCCATGAACCTGAAACACCATGTATCCTACTTTAAACCCCAATTTAGAAAGCTCAAGTAGCCAAAGACAGATGCTTGTCCTTGATGGAGAGATCCATTTGTACTTTAAGCAAATATAAAGAGGTTTTTGCAATTGGTGTGCACTTGAATAATTCAGTTGGCTTCCTGGTTGTGTTAGTATGGACCCCGGCATGGTTGTCGCTGAGACAGGAAGTGCTGCTTCTCCATAAACATCCCGCTCTGCTCACTGCCCTGACTTCCTGGGCATGGCCACCATACGGCGCTTAGACTTGTAGAAATCTAATGGAAACAGAAAGGAGTAGAGTTAATGCGCATGGCATTCTGAGACTGGGCCAGGACATTGAAGAGTACACCCATGACTTTAATTGTACATTTCAATACATTTCACAGAATGAAATTATCCAGAATTTTCAAATTGTGTGACCAGCAATTTTACTAATTTTTGTATCATCTACACGGTGATTCCAGTTACTTCCAGTACTCAAAATGTCCATCTAATAAATGGGAAGTCAGCTTCCTGAATTGCTACATTCCTACACACCACATCTCCATCCCAGTACAGCACCCTCTTACATTCACTCTTCATCTGGCTGGAGCACTTCTCCAAATGACAACACCACCTTCCTGACTGACTACACCTCAGTCACATTATCCATCCTCTACACACCTGTGATGCTGGTCTGCTTCCTCTTCATCTTGCCAGCCTGGTTCTTCTCGGGTGTCTGTTCCAGGGCCAGGGTCAGGGAGATGTACCTCTCTGGAGTGGGAGATATGTTTTCCTTGCTGTTCAAGCCAGTTTCTTGGGGAATCTTGGATGGGCGGTACAGTAAGGGAAGCTTTGACCCTGAGACCCCCTCCCAGATGAAGTCACTCCCCTCCAAAGGAGTCTCAGTAAGGAAGTCAAAACCCCAGCGGTATCTAGCATCCTCAAGTTCCCTATTCAGGGCGTTCTGGTACTCCACTTGCAGCAGTTCATGGTCTACAGGCCCGAAAAGCCGCCGCCGTGCCCGTCCCTTCATGTGAGCCATTGGGAAATTCTTCTCGTTGGACATGGATCTACACGAATATGAGAGAGAGGGCATTTTATTGTCATAAAACAGTTTCGCTCTACAATGAAATTCTTACTTTGCACATTCTCCTTTCACCACAGAAAACAGAATAAGAATATAAATTAACATAAATACATGGCAAAGTCTACAGGTGGCAGTAGTAATATAAATAAAATATAAGTAGTATAAAGTAAAAATAAAGCACAACAAAAACTAGACGGTTGAGTCAGACAAAGATCAAATAAACATCATAATTGTATGCAAAATACATTGTAGCTAAATATAATTATAAAACAAGAGGACAAAAAATGTCAGGCAAGCTCAGTAAAGGTGTTTCAGATATTGTAATGAGTGTAAAGCACTTTAAAATTAGCTTCCTGTATGAAATGTGCTGTACAAATAAACTTGCCCAAGTCATTTCAGTTGTGTGCTAACCAATCCTCTGTCCGGCAGTCCCAGCTGGAAAATAAACATTCTCAGCCCAGGATCAATCTGAACATGTCTGGGCAAGTACTTAACAGAGTATAGAAAAAACAGCCTCACTGACTCATAAGGCATACATAGGTACTAGGTGTAATGTTTTGGCGACCACTAGTGGTGGATTTTTTTTTTCCATTTAGGATGTAAACATTTTGCACATTAATTGCTTTCATATTTAATAATATTATGTAATAAATAAAGTGTATTGACAAGACATTTAAAAATATCTGCACATATCTTACTACAGACATCTTTTTATTAACTAATTTTTTTTACTGACTCATTCAGTTCCATTCTTGCAATTTTGCTGTTAATTGCAATTGTAGTCATTGGCTACCAAAGGGATGTTAAACAGAAATGTTTAGTGTTTTGTGTTATTGCAAAGGTGTTACTAATTAAAAATCACCCAGTTAGACATCTTGTCAATGAAGACAGAACAGCTCTGTTAGAACTATAATTTGGCTTTCAATTATTACATGATTCTTTTTACTTAATGCTATTGTATATGTTTACTTAAAACTATGTGATATATATGTATGTATATTTGTAAACAAATTAATAATGTTTCTTATAAAACCAATACATAAATATTTTCACTGAATTAAGCATGCATCCCAAGACTGTCTGTAAACACTGTATATCTGACCATCAGCCTATGGTATTTTCACCTCAATATAGTAACATAATTCTACATATTAAGATGCCATTGCTAAATATACTAGGAATTCACAACTCTGGTTGTCTCAAAACATAAAATATTCACATATAATTAAATGTATCGGTTAGTAATTCCTGTATATAGAAGAGAAGTAAGGGATCATGCACTGATTACAGTGCATTGCTGCACCCCACCACATGACAAACCACCTCAGGGAGGATAACATGAGTGCAGCCATGCAGTGGGTGATGCATCAACACTACAATAGCCCAAATACATTTACATTTACAGCATTTGGCAGACGCCCTTACAACAGCGTGAGTTTTTTCTGGTGGCTGGAGTGCTGATCCTGCCACCAACCCCCAAGTTTCCCTGCAAGTTGGAGGACCTGCTTGCAGGGCTGAATGTAGATTAACATCATACCCAGGGTGAAGCAATTGCAGGTTAAGGGCCATGCTCAAGGGCCCAACGGGATAGAATCACCCCAGATATTCACAAGTTTTGAACCAGCAACCTTCTGAGTACTGGCAGAGATCCTAAGCCTCAGTATTCCATCACTCCACCCTATGTCAATGCCTATATAGACATTTCAATATTTGCAGAACATAAAGTAAAATATCTCGATCAAATAAGGGAACACTTTTATAGGCCTAATATTTGATGCAGATGTTTCATATTTTTCACATTGAGGTGTAAAAGGATTATATTAAAATCCTAGGTGTATTTTCAAACTTTACAATTCATATTGTTTAATTTACTTTTTGTGGACATTGTTTCAGAGTACTGTGATGGGCTGGCCCCCCATCCTGGGTTGTTCCCCGCCTCATGCCCTCAGGTTCTGGGATAGGCTCCGGACCCCCCACGACCCAGAAGGATAAGCGGTTTGGCAAATGGGTGGATGGATGGATGTTTCAGAGTATGCTGGCAGATATTAAAAAATAGCCCAAGTCGAAACATTAAAGCTACGGCACATTCATGTAGTTCGGCAAGCCTGGATAAACTACGTCAAGCTTAATGGAAAAGCTGACAAATACTGGCAGTCGGTGATGTAAAAATAATGGTGCAGAGTATGAATGATAAATAAAATATTTCAATAACTCCATAAAAGGAGTCAAATGTAAGTGTTATTAAATATACCGACAAAAATCTACGGGCAATGGGAACAGTACTCAGAATGTTGTATCTAACTGGACAGCGATGACATTCGTGAACATGTCTTGTAACATATTCATTATTCGTCCCACACATTAATTATTAATTAGATATTCAGTAGTCAGTGGTTCAGTATTGAGACATAACATATAAAGTCGGTAGAATAAATAAATATGGATCAGTTAAACCACCACATTTAGGAAAATAATATACGGTATTAATATTCTACATCTCAATACCGATAAAGAAAATCAAAACTAAAGGGGCGTGGCAATTAGACACGCTGAGGCGCAGGGGCGGGTACGAATGCGGTGACGTATTCGGGAATACAGCACGTGAATACAGAGCTCGTGTCTGATAGAGAAGCACACAAACAAAATGCTATAAAGCCAAATAACATGCCAAGAAACGACTATTCCATTCATAATGAACAGTCCATAGTTATTTGTACTAATTTGTGAGTGTAATATAAGAAGCAGTTAATTGCAAAGCATCTGGTCCTTACAAACCAATTTATATAAACACACATTAAAAACAAATCATTGAAACCTGCCCACCAACAAAAAAACCCTTCCAGATTATACAAAACTCAAAAGTTTAAAAAAAAATAAACCGGCAAACTTACGTGCCCTGATCCAGTGAAGTCTTCGAATGGTTATAGATGAATTAGTTTCGCTGGAAAAGAGGACCGGGTCTTCTATTATTACGTTGTACTTAGAAATATAGCAATATGTCTTAGAAGAAAACGGGCATATATATATATGTAATATGTGCAAATCAAGAGCGCCAATTAGCACCAGTCTCAATATAAGACTAGGTTCTGCCGTTCGCGAAAAAATATGATGAACGTTTGCCGGCGCCGAGGAATTATAATGTCGGTGGGCGGGATGCCACGCGGCTCGTGCACAGGCGGAGCCTGAGCCGCAGATACACGTGCTGGAGACCCAAAAAACACACGTGAATTTTCTTCCACGTTTTTCCCGCAGACACCGAACCCGGGAAAGTTAAATATAGAACACCTATAAGTTTGTACAATTTATCGGTACACTAAATAAATATTTCTCTAAATTACTTATTAAATATTTAATTATTAATCACGCACATACACCCCAAGTAGGCTTACTTTACTGTTAAAATTCATTATTAGCGGTTATATGGTGTTCATTCTCAAATTATTTTCTTACAAGTAGAACGTTTTATATATTTCTCATAAATACATTCCGTGTAATTCTCGCTATCGTGGTCGCATTTTTAACCCTAATGTCATACACTACAGCGATTTACAGTATTGCTGAACCCGTAATGTCTGATGTTTTGGCGTGAAATTAAGATTTCAGCACTGCCAACTGACAAGTACTATGACGTCGCAGCTTTCTGTGCTCAATGCGGCGCCAAATTGTGAGATGGGTACGTACTGTAGGCGCACCGATTTGTACTTACTTGGTAGATATAGAAACAATCCCTCCACCCCCACAACTACGTCAATCGCTAAATTTCAGCAAAAAAGTGAAACGGAGATCTGTGGTTCAATTCTGTTACTATGTACCTATGAATGACTTACATTACTGATAGCCACAGACCACTAACATTCCGAGTTTGGCTCTCTAGGTAGGGGTGGAGCGAATTCACACTGGACATGGGGGCGGGAGGTGCTTATGATTGGATGAAATGAGCGGGTTGGTTAAGAGGATGAGGAAGATTCAGGCGCGTATTGGACACGGATTGGCTGTTTAGAGGGGGTGACCCAGCATTCCAAGCAGGACGACGAAGCATGCGTGGAATTCGTATAAATTGGAGATGTAAATCCTCCTTTTCATTGTATGTATTTTCGAGATTGATTCGTGTATCTTGGGGTTCTTTGGAGATTTTCCGTCGAGGGTTTAACTAGCCCCTTCCATGGTTTAAAATTTGGTTTGTGTATGAATAAAAAAATCATAATCAATAACCATGCATTGAAAATACATATTTCATATTTGATATAGGGCGAAAGCATAGAAACAATATACGATTTATCCGTGGAATATACAAGCATAGAAAAATAACCAGTTTTAAACGGGCCGGCTATGAGCACTGATCTCAATCGGTTTGAATAACTTTGAATATTACTGAAATCTGTCATTACGAAAAGGGAACCTGCAATTTCTGGCGGATTTAGGAATGGACGACATTGACAGCCACCCAGAATCTGGCCGGGGCGGGTCAGGGAGCCCGCACAAAAAACGGTTGTGACATTTGCACGTCTCGCAAATATGACACCGTGTGAGCTAATTAACCTTGACGGAGTGGGCGCCCCGATTTTAGTTCGTGCGCCAGGCAGGCAGGAAAGTGGGGGGGGGGGGGGCTCTGCTAACCTCGGGTCGCCCTACCGATGGCTCAGCAAGCAAGAGTGGGGGAAATCTCAGGACTGCAGTTCTAACTTGATACCACCAATACAATTAAAAGTAGTCTTAGAATAGTATTTGAGTTGTTCTAAATGTCTCAATAAAAATGATGGTTCCTTGAAGGCTGAGGAGTGGGTGTGTTTGTCAAGGCACCATACAAGCTAACAAACATTCCAAACTTGGAAAGAAATGCAACTGAAGAATAACTACTAGCACGCAGTGACAAGAAAAAATGTGAAGGCTGTTATTGCCAAGGGTTATACAAAACAATATTACAGAAGGGTGAAATCAATGATGCTGAAGATGCAACTTTATGAATGACCTAGTGTGCATCATTCCTGAAGCTAACTACAGTCACAGTAAGGGGCCAGTTGAATTCTCATTTAGCAGAACAGTTCTACAGTGGGACCCTTGAGTAAAGGCTTAAAAAAAATCCACCAAGTGTAGATCAGATACACATGTCCAAAAGAAACTACTGCCTCATTGTAAAACCCAGTACCAAACCTAAAAATGATCCCTGAATCAACCATCCAGCTAATGAACCCATAAAATTTAGCAGAGCTACACGCAGGCGACAGGTGAGCAGCACATAAAAGCTGGGAAGCACGATACACCCTGATGTACCTCGCACATCAATTACACACACTGTAAAGGGAGATGCTGCACCTTCAAAAACACACCAGATTTCTACAAACAAATTTAATTCAAAAGACAGGTGGAAAAGGGGAAAAAATAAAAAAGGGGGTCATTTCACGCCACACCAAACATGCCAACAGTATCACCCCCCCTTCAGACATTTCTTTACAGATCCAGATGGGCTCAGTGCTCACTGGACTGTACAAGAACTGAACACATTTGTACAAATCGGCATATTACTAATCTTGCATACACTGTTGGAATTGGGCGCCTTGCACATCACAGGAAAAACTGCTGAAAAGGGACATTTTAAAGAGCTCAAAGTCCATATAAATCTTAAAGTATGATCAAGCAAGTTCTTCAGGCAACGCCTTCAGGTTCTTCTTACTCTGTCATTAGACCTGGAACGACTAAGAAAAAAAAAATGGATAGGTTAGTTCAGCACTGAAACTTGCACACCGATTAGTTTATAAGCACCACAACTGACATGTCACATCTCATGAATGATAGGCCTTAATTGGAACTGCGGTGGTATGGCTGGATTAGCTTACGGCCAGCTAAACCTAACAGGAAAAGACTCCCTAATTCACGACACATTACTGCTAAAAGCACAGAACCTACCTGCGAGATCTGGAGAATGAGCGCGAAGGTTTGTGGTTCCTATCACGAGAGAAGGACCTATCCCTCCTCCTGTCTCTGGAGAGAGATCTGCACAACAAATCCAAAAAGCCTCAATGCAGGCGGAAATCCCACCAAGCAAGATCAGTTACATTAAAAGGCAAATTCTAAAAGCTGTAATAGGTGGACATGGCTAAGCCAATGGGAACAAAGCATAAATTACCGGCTGCGGCTGCGACTGCCGCTCCTCCTACGTGGAGATCTGGGTGCAGGGAGAACAGAGGATGGAGAGAGATAGAGAGCATGTCAAAAAAAAAAATCACTGTTCAGATTCTGAAAGGCAAGTGCTACTTCTGCAGACACCCCACAGGAGCTATCGCTTTTCCCCCATCACCTGGGGAGGGTCCCTAGCATCCCCATTAGGAGGCAGATGGTGGGGGAAGCTCAAGCCCACACTTGGACAGAGGTGTTGCATGTCTCTGTAGAGAGACAATGCAAAGACAAGAACATGCTAAGGCACCAAGAGGAAGCCTGGACTCAACTGCTGTGGGGGAGGAGAGGGAATTATATTGGAACTGCACGCATTTAATAAAAATGCAAATGCAGGCATACGCTACCGAGGTGACTGGTGCTACTGAGGACCAGGCTCACACCAACACACACAACCAGGTCCAGTCATACTAAACCATGGCCCAGACATTCTATTGGGCAAAGAACATTAATTTTTTCATCCAATTCTGTTCTAGGAGTTTAAAGGTGACAGCTCTCCAATGACATCCCTACAATGATCTTTTCAATTGACTTGAATGTCATATCCTACAACGAGACCTGTTCACCTTTAAACTGACACACCTTCGAAGGTTTAAGCAAAATCGTTTAACCTCATGAAGCAGCTTTTAAAATGAACCAGGAGTAAACTGTACGAAGCAGGGAAAACTTACTAGTTTTTCTGGTTCTCAACAAGCTAGAAATGGCGAAGGAAAAGCAGACTGGAGGCCGGGAAGGCAGAGTATGCTGAAAGGATTTGCCAGATGTTGCAAGGTGTTTAGATGGTTGCCTGTTGGGGGCTGGCTGCGGATTTTTCCTGCTTTTATTGGTTAGCCGAGGGCTGCTGCTTGTAGGTTGTGTTGACATTGGGAAAGTAAATAGCTGAACTGGTCGGAAATATGAGGTAGGCTGCTGCCGATTTAAGGTTGGAGAGGACGCTGAGAACAGCACGGTCAGGAACCAATGGGCGGTGCAACCTGACGACTGGCCAGGCCTGGGTCATGTGACATGACACCAGCCAAGTTGATGGGGCACGCTGGTCACATGATGCTGAAAGAGGACTAGTTGACCAACTCAGAGGGTGCTGAGAAGAGGCATGGTGATGACTCTGCAACGGGGTTCGTTTTTATTAATATAGATTAAAAAGCAAACTTCATAATGAAACAAAGGCTAACAAGACATCCAGTGCACATTCTGAAAGAATCTGCCCCAAAGCAATAAATTTAGGCTCCAAGAAACGCAAACTAGCAACATACCAAATGACCACAAGTTTTGATTCATTAGTTGAGGACTGCAGTGTATCCTGCAGTACCATTAGCAACAGCTCTAACCTGCTGCTTTTGAGGGAAGGGAGCAAAAAAAGCTAATCCGAAACAAAAAAGCACCACATCTGGTGTACGTGCAATGCCGCAACTTTGCTAGCTGACAGTCAACAATACTACACATCATAAATGCAATAAAACCAGCGCTATTCTGCAGCTATTCTTCACTTCCCAAAATATTCTGTGGATTCAGTAAAACCAGGCCTGTGGCTTAACAGGAAATGTGATCACGGAACTCCAGCTTGAATTTTTTAAACTGCCAGGGAAAGTGACTAACAAGGACAAGATTTCAAAGCCACTTCTTATAAGTGGAAAAGACAAGGACAGGTTTACCTCCTGCGTGCGGGGGGGCTGCGCCGGCGGTAGTCATCCCGAGGTCGGCGGCTCCATGAAGGGGGCGGCCCCCTGTTCCAAGAACGTTTCTCCCCAGTGGACAGTTCCACCCGGACACGGCATCCGCAGAGCGTTCTGTGATTAAGACGACAGCCAACAAAGCACAGATCTTAGACTCACTTGAAACCTATGCTGCACAACAATGCAAGCACTGGAAGAAGGAAACCATTTAAACCCAAGCTGAGATATCTACTAAACAATAACCAACGCCACAAGTAGCAATATGCGATTGCTCCATACCTTCCATTGAGCTCACGTACAGCATCTGTGGCATCACGGGGGTCCTCAAACTCCACAAAGGCAAAACCAGGGGGGTTCCTGGCCACCCACACACTGCGCAAGGGGCCGTAGTACCCAAACGAACGCTCCAATTCGGTCTTGTTACCGCTGCTTCCCAGATTGCCTACATAGACTTTGCAGTCAAGAGGGCAGTCCCTGTGCACACTGGGATCTGGAGGGCAGAGCAACACAGTGGAAGTTAATCTTAATACATTACAGGTAGAGAATGTCCCCATGGGGGCCAATAATATATCAATTCATTATTATTATTGTTATTAATAGGCATATCAAGGTCCACGTTTGAGCCCCTACTCAAAGCCAGCAGCCAGATCACAATTAAGATAATTACCTCCCATTTCAACTGTCCGCAATGTTTTGAAGTTGGATCAACTGTAAGAGGGGAAGAAAACACATTCTGATTCATCACATTTAAATGTTGGTCTAATTACTAAATTCGGGTAGGAGAACAATGTAACTTCTTAAAATAGTCTCGGTGATAATTTTACGCAAGCAAGATATCCAGTAGTCGCAGAAACTGTACTAGGATCTATGACCTACGCATGCGTGCAGCTAAATTTAGGAAAATGGGGACCCAACGTGCTTAATAAACACCGCATATATGGAAAACGAAACGAAGCATGAAACATTACGGGATGAAAATGTAAAATCAGTCCTCAAACAGATTTGTAACTGCCCCCACAAACCATCAAGAAAACCGATCGGGGCCTTCACACAGATTTCTTGCTTGCATCCGTGCAGAGTAAAAAAGTGTGATTTGCGACACAAGATGTTCACAGGCAACTGATTCGTTACAATTTCAGCTACATCCGCTCTATTGAAAGACCCTGGACCAAAACGTCCACCGAGATCAGCCTTACTTAGCAGCCATCGCGGAACTCAAAATGGCGAAAGCATGCGAATGAGAACGATGTGCGGCGAGTGAGCTGCCGCCATTTCTAAGCGACGCAATCCAGAATTCCACATAAATGTTTGGGGCTTACGTGAAAAGCCTAACGACAGAGATCGAGTCCAAATGCATTTCGATTAAATACCAATATCCGCGTCATGGACAGCATGTAGAAACCACGGCTGCTGATCTCAAAACAATGCGTTTGTCCGATTCCCACCCGTATACACATACCAACCTAAAAACAAAAAAATGCGTATGTACTCCTGATTATATAATAATATAGGGCCCTGTTTATTGGGAAATAAATGTAAAAATACCTTTTTTTTTATTCGCGTAATAACAAAAACGTGTCCTTGCCTCGTCACAGCCTCCTTGGCTCTTCTCTCAGAAACGCAAAATGGCGTAATGCCGGACACCAGCTTTATACCGAGGTGCTGCCACTGCACGCTCTGCCTCTGACGTCACGGGCACGCTCCGCCACGACAGGAAATGTATCCGTGGAATCGGTTCCTGATTGCAACATGAAATTATATTCTTACTGTTAAGACGTGTACACAACTAAAATGCTGCAACTTACAAATAGAGGTCAAATAAATTACAGTTCTAAGCCATACTATTTAATATTTGTTTCAAATAAACAGACAGACCTTGTCTGGTTCACACTCCCTACCGGTTGGTGGCGGTAATGCACCAAATAGTTGTTTGCCAGCCGCCATAAAAAGCAAGAAGAAGAAGAACAGACAGACAGACAGACAGACAGACCTGACGCTACCCAGTTCTGCTGTGCAATATTCACGCCGTATCCCAGGGAAATTACCTTGTTACAATCACAAGAAGTGTTTCATCCCCAAGAAGATCAAAATTACAGATTAAATGCTACTGCCTTAGAAGGCTCGTCTATGGAATGAGGGGAGGCAAATGTAATAAATTGTAATTGTAATAAAAAAATTATGTTAAGTTTGCAGTGTGGTAGACGCATAGAACGGAGAATGTAAAAGAAATATACGCTTGGATACTCACTATCAACTCACGAAGGCGTATGCACACGTGCATTACATTTGCCTCCCCTCATTCCATGTACGTTGGTTATTAATCATTCATTAGGCAAGATTAAATATTACGACAGCTGAGCTGGTTTTTGTTACAGCACTCTCCATGCTATACGTTAAAAGTGTGCAGGCTACTTGCAGTTCATTTGAGTTTTACAATATTTTCCTACACGGGAGAGGCTGTTCCGGACCTGCCAGTTATCGCACTTGGCGCTGGAAGATTAAGGTTGGAGGCTGGAGGTTTTATTCATTGTAAAGTTTGACAATTTGCTAATGACTGTTTACATAAGTCATAAAGTGTTTGCACTTGAAAAAAATGAAGCATTTCTGTAGAGGTATTTTGGTATTTGGTGACGGACACGCATCCATTCTGAATAGCATTTTTCCCTAACGTTAACGGTAGGCGATTAATGAAAAAATCCGAAATGGACATCCCTAGTTATACATAATATTTTTGAGAATATCATTTCATATCGCAAATAGGAAACGGATTACACGGATACATTTCCTGCTGCGCCAGAGCGCGCAGCCACCCTCTTCTCAACACGTGTATTTCCCTACGTGCCCTACGTACGTAACGCAAACGCTTCCACGAGCCTTAGGGACGCGATAGTACCTTGACATATGCTGCCTTCAAGTCTGACTAGGGAGTTGGGAAAGTGGTTTAGTCGGAACCAAATGGAACCAATAAGAAAGCTATATACTTTTTGTTTTGCTGTTTTTTTTTTTTCGTTCCTCCAACGCCAAAACGCATTCATGACATTGATTGAACTTTTCGTAATCCCTTGCTCAAACACCAGGTAGCTGACCAGCTACATATCAAATATTGAAACAAAAACCTAGCATTTTTCTCCACGGTACACCGTTCAATAACAATCCCCTGAACATTAAAAACAATAAAGTGTTTTGCAATGACACGGTTCATAAAACGTACTTCCTTAAAAATAATTTGCCTTTCATGGTGAAGCTATCCATTGCCACGGCCATGATTGTTGTAATGATCGACACGCCACAAAGTCAGGGCTTAAAGAAAATCCCGAATTTCCCACTGGTAAATGCGACTTTGTGGTGGCGTTCATCTGCTGTTATCTCGTATTTATGATTCATTATCTTCCTATGCTGTTAAATCAGTATCTACCTACAGACTTAAAGGTGCTGTTGTTTCTAGATGATACGTTAAGTGATAAGGGGCAATCTTATTAGGAAGACCCCATTATAAAAATTAATTGAAATAAATTATTTTATCTGGTTAGAAGAAAATGACTTTGACCTATAAAAATGTCCAAGAATAATCTCAAGTGGATGAACGGCCTACTTTCTGTACATGTTACCTTTCTGTAAAACAGGGGACAGAATACTACAATCACAGGAATTCTTGGAGCAATCACATAGTTGTTTCTGCATTTGGGTCTCAGTAGTCATGATTACCCGGTGAAAGACACAGATCTCTATGGTGAATTTGGCATATTGTAGCATCAATATGAAAATCCATCCATATGACTTACCCAGCTAAATGGCCAACATGACATACTTATTTGACAACACTAAAAATGATATAATCCATCCATTTTATAACTGCTTATTATTGTCTAGATCATGAGGGGGGACTGGTGCATATTGCAGGAAATTGAAATTGTAATATACAAATTTGGGGGTGGCATGGTGGTGCAGTGGTAAGCACTTTTGCCTCACACCTCTGGGACCAGAGTCTCCACCTGGGTTACATATGTGTGGAGTTTGCACGTTCTCCCCATGTTGTTGTGGGGTTTCCTACCGGTTTCTTTGGTTCCCCCCCCCACAGTCCAAAGACATGCTGGGGCTACTTGGAGTTACTAAAATTGCCCATAGGTGTGCATGTGTGAGTGAATGGTGTGTGATTGTGCCCTGTGATGGGCTGGCCCCCCATCCCGGGTTGTTTCCTGCCTCGTGCCCTTAGCTTCCGGGATTGGCTCCGGACCCCCCGACCCAGAAGGATAAGAGGTTTGGAAAATGGGTGGATATACAAATTTTAATATTAAATTTTATATTTTCAGTTTTCTTTTCATATATGTCTAATGTGATACTTCACAAAGGTTTCCACAATGACATAATCCACTGGAATAATATGATCCAGGAATCTTCATAGGCTGCGGGCTGAGGGACTAGAATACACCACAATTCAGGCAGACAGGTAAATCTTTGGAATGAAATGATTTACATACAGAGAGAAACTTGTTCTTACACTGTTCCTGGTGGATAAAAGCCTGGAAGGCATTGCCTGAATGGTTTGAAAATGTGGGCACGTTATCATTTGAATTATCTTAGGAGATTACCTTAGGCGTTGTATGTATGACAATACTAATGCAAATTTTCCTGAGACTGGATTTCATGGGAATTGAGACAGACTTTTTGTCTGAGGTGAGGAGCAACAGCCTCAAGTACTCCACAGCCAGAGTTAGAACTGGAGATTAAAAAAATGTGGTTTAAACAAATTACTAAACAAAATTACAACACTGAGGGAACAGGGAGTAAGTACCACATTTAACAGTGGTGGGGGAATTTATAAAACAACTTACTTAAGTAAAAATAGAAATCAACAGGCAAAAATTGTTCTAAAAGTTGAAGTACTCCATTGGCCTTTCTAGTTTGTAAAAGTAAGTATGCATAAGTACTGGCATGGAAATAAAATATTAAGTAAAATACTTGAACCTGTAGTCCCTGATGCAATGGTACAATAATTGATTAGGTGTCCATTTAACAAAATATATCTTGTTAAATGGACACCTAATGCCATATTATACAGTTGCATCAGAGACTACAAGTTCAAGTGTTTTACTTAATATTTTATTTCCATGCCAGTACTTATGCGTTCATGAAGGCCCTGATTTTCACTGCCCAATCTATGGCCGTGCACTAGGTTTCATGCAGGTGTACTGCAGTATGCAGCATTTCACAGTAAATGGTTCTCTGTATAGCTTTTTGTATTCTATACATTAATGTTTTATACTTGTTATATGCCTAATTGGAAAGGTTCTAAATAAAAGTAAAAAATATGAAATATGAGTAAGCTCCCTTTATTTTTTTGATTAAAAAATTCAAAATGTAACAATATGTCTTATAATGTGTTCATTTTATGTAAAACATTTATTCATTGAATTTACAGACAATGTACATGATATCATATGTATTGTCATCTAGATATGAGATTTTGGTCATAACGTAAAATCCTATACAGTATATGTGTGTCATTAAAACATCTGAGGATCACCACCTGCCATTTCCAGAGCCACTTTCCTTATTGAATCAAATGTTGTATATAGTACAAACATTTTAGCAATCTCTCCAACCAGAGAAAAACACAACGCCCAAAGGTTTCATCTTGCTTTTAAAAATGTTTCTAAGGGCTGACAGAATACGAAACCTCTGACGTCTACTTCCTGCTTTGAGTCACTGGTCTGCACTTTAACGAAAAAAGCTCAGAAATCTCAGCATTATCTGTCCCATCAATACGTTTTCTTGTCGTCATCACATTAAAAAAACAGCAATGTGACTGTAAAATGTAGCAGTGCTATGTAGAAATGGAGCAGAATATAAAGTGATGTTTGCTGTAAAATGTAGTAGATAAAAGTGTCCACAGATACACCATATGGACAAAAGCATTGGCACCCCTGGCTGTTACACCCACAGGAACCTTTATGACATCCCATTTTAAACCCATAGGTATCAGTATGGAGTTGGTCCCCCTTTGCAGCTACAGTATAACAGCTACCACTCTTCTGGGGAGGCTTTCCACAGGATTTTGGATTGTGTCTGTGGGAAGTTTTGCCCATTCGTCCAGAAGAGCATCTGTGAGGTCTGGCACTGATGTTGGATGTGAAGGCCTGGCTCACAATCTCTGTACGGGCTCTGTACGGGCCAGTCAAGTTCATTCACACTAAACTCACCCAACCATGTCTTTATGGATCTTGTCTGTGCACTGGGGCACAGTCATACTGGAACAGAAAAGGGCCTTCCCCAAACCGTTCCCACAAAGTTGGAAAGCATATGTCTAGGTACACTGAAGCACTAAGTACCCTTCGCTGGAACTAAGGGGCCTAGCCCAACCCCTGAAAAACAACCCCATACCATTATCCCTCCTCCACCATACTTGTACCATACAGTTGGCACAATGCAGTCAGTCAGGTAACATTCTCTTGGCATCCACCAAACCCATAGTAATCTATCAGACTGCCAGAGAGAGAAATGTGCTTTATCGCTCCACAGACCATGTTTCCTCTGCTCCAGAGCTCAGCGGTGGCTCGCTTTACACCACTCCATCCAATTCTTAGCATTGTGCTCGGTGACGTGAGGCTTGTATGCAGATGCTCAGTCATTCTTCAGTCACAACCAGCAAGTCTTCTCGTCTTTCGCTACGCTCGCGATTTCTCAATGCGCCCATAGTATTTTAAAACAATTATGCTTAAAGGTATCAACATAATATGTAAAAAATAATTTGGTTAGAACAGAAATATTAATGTCGATCAAAAGTCAAAGTAATTTATTTTCATGATTTAGGTGTAAGCAATATGCATGTGCGGTCCGTACGTATTAATCCAGTTGCGTGATTTTCATTAAAGTCATGAGTTTAACACAAAGAAGCGAGTGCAAAATATAAATAAAAGCATTTTTTTCAGAGAAATAATATAAACATATAAAAGCAGTAGAGCAATTACTTTATTGGGAAATCCCCGAGGACTTAACACCAAAAAGAACAAGCACAGCATAAAGAAAAGCATGTAGGCCTATTATTTTTCATACCCTTTCGGGAAAACATGTGGACTGCAACACATTGCCATTGAAATATGTTATTAATGATCTATTGTCATAAGTTAAAAGAACTTGTTTGTGGTCCTAACTAGTTTTATAGGCCTAACGCCTGATTCTAAACAATAGCTTGCTTTTGTTTGTTAAAATTGCAATTTGCTGAGTGCAATAGATTTTTATTTTAAAAAGTGGCTGATGGCCTTGGTTTGCTATTCTCCATTACTGTTAGAAAAAGAAGAAACGTTGTCCATGATTTCGTCGTAAAATAAGCAAGATAATACATCAGGGGAAAATACAGGTTCAAAAGAAATGCACATTATACCGAAACTGCTGTACATGGCTAGGCCCATTTTTTAAAAAAGTTTTGATACTAAAGGAGTAATAAACAACCTGTGCTGATGGAAGTCGTTAACATCGTCAGTCACCTCTTAGCATTTCAATGAGTCTCTGTAGTTAACGCCTAACAATCTTCTCCGTACATATCCTCCTGAGACCCCACCCATTCATTTATGTCCATTGCGGTGGACATTTTATTTTTGCATCTTTTCACTAATGTTAGGAAACGTATTTATTCCTGTTGTACACTAAAGAGGACATGCCGTGAAATTAAAAATTAAAATAAATTTGGGAAAAAAAATCTAAATTGTATGCTGTCTTATTTCCTCCAAAGACAAATAACCTAAAATTGAAGGACACTTTTCCCTTGGGTCTCATGCAGGAGGATATGGGATTTAGGGTGTACAAGAGTGTTTTGAAAATATTTCATGTCAAACGATTAAAAAACATGTTGATTTTAATTTACCGACATACGGGCTCGGCTCATTGCTATATTCTGCGTCTATTTGAAATCGATTATAACATGGCGTGTATGATGAAACTAACAAAGGTATGACATTTGTAGAAAAAAATAAGGCTTTTACTATTTAATATGATTTATCGTTTGTACAGATAACGTTTTATGTGTTGAATGCGGTTGTGAACTGTCATGTCGTTGACAATTACATTTCGTCAAAGCCTATTGCTTTTTATTAGAATGAAAACTACAAAGTACAATACACCTACTTGTGTGTAAATCCTAGATATCCATGCAAGGACTCGATCGGCTGCTGAGAAAAAACGAAACAACAAAACTTAAAACTAGGGCTGTCAAAATTAATGGGTTAACACGGATTAATCCATCATCATGATTAATCTTATTAATTTTAAAGTTAACGCAATTAACCCATCTGCAGCGCAGAATGACTCAAAATCCTTGAAATGTCTCTGTCAACCCATTGTGGGCAGTTTTGGTGCGTTCCATTTGCCTTGGGAACTCGTATTCCGAATCAGATTCCAGTTTTGAAGCCAGAAGTGACTACATGCGCGCTCCCGTTTCTCGGAGATCCGAGAAATATCAGAGCAACACAGAGGATCCCGAGTTCAGAATCCAAGGTGGCTGTGCCTTTTATCAACAGAAGGGAAAGTTGTAGTTTTATACTG
>JAODJW010000106.1:9831981-9849143 GCA_026777045.1 Hyperopisus bebe | reverse complement strand
TTTAATTTTTTTTCCTAATACTGTCACTCTACACTTACAGTGCGTATGGACATAATGCACCAATGCACACACATTCACTCACAACTGTTATTGTGTGTGTGATTGAGTATGTGTGTGTGTGCACTGATATGTACATCTATACTAACACTGTCACTTTCACTCACAGTGCCGACACTCAGTACATATGTACATATACACACTGAAATACGAAGGCATGTTCACTTTCTGTGTTTGTGTGAATGCTTTTGAAATGGTTATAGGTACCATAGTGATACTTTTAATAATTCTTTATAAATATGTCAATAATAATACTTTTATTAATATATAACTGAGACGACAATCATACTTATTTAACTTTTTTGATTAAGCCTTTCCTATTTTTTTGAACCAATCATTATGGAATCATTTGAACAAGATGCTGTGTCACAGGACTTGTATACATGATTGAAGAAAGCGAGGTCACCTATGGCACAGAGGTGCCTTTGTCACAGAGAGACCTGCGTCTTGCATCTTGGCGTGTTTTGGGGAGGGTTTCTGTCAGTTGCAGCTGATACAGCAGTACGTGGGTTTGGGATCGCTGGCGAAGACTGTCTCGTGCCAGCAACTCTAAAGCTGAAGGAACACAATGTTCCAGGATGCTCACACACACACACACACACATACACATACACACACACTCGCGCACACACACACACACACACACACACACGCATGCAGAGAGCCTCACACTGTCATACTCTCAGGTGCATTTATATGCCATATATTCACACACATGATTTCTTACATGTGCATCTTAGCTTGCACAAATGTACAGGTTGTATATGGACAGAGAGAGAGAGCAATTTGGTATTTTGCATTTAGCCTACTATTTTTGCCTGAGGATATAATTAAGATCGGGGGCACTCAATATCAGAAAACAGAGTTCTAATGTATTTCTATTAAGGTAAAATATTAATTATGGAATGAATAACAAGATATGTTTGTCTCCTGTTATAGTTGACGAGACAAGAGAACGTAATAAATAAATGTTGTTGATTTTTTGATATTTGTGAGTAGGTACACAGCTGTTTGTCTTAATAAAATGGGAATGATTACATGTTAATCCGCTGTTACAAAATTAAACACTCACTCCATTAATTGCTCATTCCATTATTATTTTATTTACTTGCTCATCTGTTCCATCACATCTCACCTCTTCATTCTTAGCGACTCGTTTAGTAGATTCATGCAAGCAGTTATTCTCGTTTGTCAGCTGAAAACCAAAGAATGTGTAGGTAGTAATAGATGATGTGTAACAGAGCATGTGTAGGTAGTAATAGGTGATGTGCAACAGAGCATGTGTAGGTAGTAATAGATGATGTGTAACAGAGTGTAGTGAAGTACACCGTGTTCTAATTTATATTTCTCCACTTAATTCCACTTAATTCCATCATATCAGATGGGAGTGTAAGACAGATAAGTGAAATGGAGTTTTCTGCCAATTGTTACATTTAAAAAATCTGTTGGCTTGTTCAATTTAATAATAATATCCCGTTAATCCTACAATTATTTATATCCTGCATGCAGGCATTTCAATACTGAACAACTTTTTAAATGAAAGTACCTGGTTTCAAATATGTGCAATTTTGAGTGTGATCGTTCCTCAGGAAATACACATTGAACACAGGAAGATGACGATACGAGTACCACAGGAGGGAAGAGACAGGGAGTTTAGATATGGTACAACAGACATGAAGCCTGCCAAAGCTGTGGTGCAGTCTCATCATGTTGTCAAATGTCCTTATGAAGATGTCTCACAACTGGCCAAAATCATCAGCACATTCTGCTTTGATTATACTTGTGTAGTTTGAGAATCAAGGTTCAAACACCCTGTTCAGTAGGCATCAGTGACATTACTTTTCTCTTTCTGTAATATTGCATCTAAGTACTGTGCCTACGTTCCATGATCTGTTTAAAATTTGCAGTTGTCGATTAAGCCCACAACCACTTCACACTCTGTATACAAATAGAGCTTTTGTATTCAGCTGTTTGGGATTGTAAATGCAGTAACTGCCTACCAAATTAGACACAGTCCAGCTACACTTTACTAATTTTGCAAAATGTAAACATTTTTCAGCCACCTGGGATGGGCTCCAGGATGCTTGGATTGATGACTGAATGGATGGATGGATGAATGCCTTCCTATGATAACTTCCCTACTTATTTGTTGACCAATTTAATATCTATCCATCCATCCATCCATCCATCCATCCTCTATACTCCTTACCCAGTATAGGTTGAGGGGGAACCTTTCAGGTAGCACAGGGCACAAGGCGAGGGCCCCATACATCACGGAACACACATACACACTTGCATCGGCAAACATACATACTTTGGGCTATTTGGAGATGCTGACTTAACTGATTTCATGTTTTTGGACAGAGGGAGGAAATGTATACAAACGCAGAGAGAACATGCAAACTGCACACACGCAGAACTGTGGGATTAAACCCCCAACCCTGGGGGTGTCAAGCAATAGTGCAGCCCACTGAGCCACTTTCCAACCTGAGCTTAATATTATGTGCAATAATATAATCAAATGAAGATGCTGATGAATTATGATAACCGGTCGATAAATAAAGTCATTCTAATGAAGGCAATTGCTTTGCACACACGCTGAAACACTTAACATGAAACTAAAACATCATTTTCTTATTCTACCTTTAAGCATGTATTATTTTATCATATTCTTATGATAAGAATCTCATCCAGTCCATACCCCAGCCTTGTGCCTTGTGCTGCTGGGGATGAGCTTCAGGTGTCCCCCCCCCCCCCCTCGGTGACCCTGACCCGGGTCCATCAATCAATCCATCCATCGTCAAGAAATCATCAAAAGAAAAGAAATAACAAAATTGAATGAAGTCTATACATTATAGCCAGCATTCTCTGAACTGAGTGGTTAAATTTATAGGTAACCAAGAAAAATAGCTTGAATCTTGTTTGAGAGACCATGGTATACATGTTAATCAGGAGTACCATATGGCACAGTGCTGTGTGGCAAATTTCAAGCATGTCTGTGTGCGTTTATATAAATGGTGTGGTTTATGTAAACACTACAATCACACTGTCAGCTGGCAAAATTGGTTCTTACTTGTGAAACTACATTCAGGTGTAAATAGAAAAACGGCAAGATCTGGTTAGTAGAACTATCTGGAAGGTTAGTCTTTGGTTTGACGCCATACAGGCATAGTTCCAGTGTTTTGGTCTCCTTTAGGTGACGGCATGAGCAACCATTCCCCGTGTTGATTTCCTTTTGGGAAACATATGACTTCGTGGTGGTTTGCTCTTGTTTCTATCATAGTTAATTGTTTTATTCTGATTCTTCCCAAGAGTTTTACTTGTTCTTATGTTATAATAAGCACCTCCTGGCTATTATCTGTGCGGCCTTTTTTATTTTTGTTGTTACATTGACTTATGAGTGGTTTATACCTACATATACTGTTTCATTGTATGGTAACTATAAAGGTTATTTGATGTTTATCTTTTTAATTTCTGACATGATGCAGTTTTAGTGCAAAGAGCTCCTAAGTCCTTTTTGCTAGGAGGTGACGTGAACACCAAGCAGAGGGGATGATGAGCCTGTGTTTTCTTGCTGACATGCCTCTTTACATTATGACTAGGGTGAGCCTTTAAAAGTGAAAAACATTAATATCGATTGTTTCCCTGAAGTCAATGAGAATTGGAAATGATTATACTTACCTGTAGAAGATAATGTCTAAAGAGAGCAATCCCAGGCTTTAATGTTGAATCTTATTCCCACATGACTTGCCATCAGTTTATGGGAGTCTGCTTTAGATTACTTGCTGTGTGGCCTCATCCTCAGTTTTTCTTGCTTTTCTTTGTCTGCTTCACAAGATGTGAGAATATGTTGACTGTAAAATGCTGCCTGGCAGACAGTTGTACTCTGGATTAAAGTGACAATACGGATCATTCCAGCATGTTTGTTTTGACTTGCGCTGCATGCCACATCACACCAGTTAGGAGAGTTTATACGAGCGATGCAGGTGCCATGCGCTCTTGCAGTTTCCATTAGCGCACTTCAGATTGCAGGCTGCGCTGGTCTGCGCTTTCATAAATGTGCTGTGCACCATCATGCCCAGATCTAGCCTAGTTTGGGCCGGAGCTGAGACTGTGTCCTGGCCTAACTGGTCCCAGTGTCCCACTGTTACAGTGGAATGTGAGAAGATGAATTTGGTTTCCGGTCAGAGGTCAGGCGAGTTTAAGAACTGGGAGGCTGTGGTTTTTGCAAGTACTCTATGCTGTGGATTATGGATAAGATAGAATTACTGGTTTCTCGTGTTACCCAGCTGCAGTGTGTACTACAGGAGTAGAACGTTACATGAACATCGCAGAGCCAAACCTGTACTGTTTCTCTCCAGAACATGAAATCTATAGGGGCCCCACAAGGCAACAATGCAGAGATCGGGAAACTAGCTTCGCTGAAAATTTGTACTGCATGTTAAAATGCTGCTCTTACGTCAGCATGGTTGGGTTAATTGACCATTTATCTGTTCATTGGTTTCCCCTTTTTACTTTGAATCAAATCAAATCAAATTTTATTTCTCAGTGAAGTGCAATTTCCGAAGAATTTCACATCTGTCAATGCGTTACGTATTTGGAAAACCACAAAACAAAAAAAAAAAACACAAAACAACGTTTATAAAACTGAAAATTGTTCCCTGACCCCCTCAAAGCAGATGACCAAAGAGTACACCTGGAAAATAGCTGCTACAGAAGTGAAAATAAGAAATGAAATTGTACATTCTATATCAAAATGCCTTGGAACACATAATGAGTTAATCACATACTGTGTTATGGTGATAGTCCTGACTGCTTGGATTGCAAACATCTCTGTGGCCTACACTCATCTTAGGCTTAGCAGCTTCTGCTACAGAAGGCACTAGATAGGTATGATTTGCTCTGTCCTAATATAATTTAGGCTGTTAGGGAAGGAGAGAAATAGCAATGTAAGTGGGTTTGATGCTTTACAGGACAGAAGTATTTCCTTTGGTAAATATGATGAGTAGCCAGTACAGTGGGTAAATGTGGGACTTATGTGTATCAGTTCCAGAAAGAAGTGTTGTACCAACTAGAGATTTCACTGGGAACATCAGTGAAACCCAATACCAGAGTATTGTAAATAATGGAGTTGATAACCTACAATAAACTGCCATTAAGTATTAAAAAGCAGAAGCTTTTATTTGTTTGTGGAAGAGTTTAAAGGTGTAGTTAAAAGGTGCTTAGAGCAAGAGGAGCAAGGTAAAGAAATGTGGTGTCCTGAAGGATTTTTAGGTGTGTGCATATACATGGATGAGTACACAGGAAATTTGTGTTCATCTGCATATAGGAGATGACTACTGACAGTGAACTCTCCATGGATGACCAGTCTCTGGCCGACTTCTGTGCCAAACATGGTGTAGATATTACACCCAATAAAGACAGAGGTGTGTGTAAGGTATGTATCTGTATATCATTTGACTATTGATTCTCTTGGCCTCAAAATTAGTGTCTAATTATTTATTCTTTAAATAGACACACAATACAGATCTTATACTTCTGAATCATTGAATTTACCAATACACTGGACTTGAAATATGAATGATACAGGCGGAATTTACTGTTCAGTTGAATGTGTTATGCTACTCTGGATACGTGTCAATAGAATGCAACTGCAATGAAATTAAAGTATATTTTAAAAGACAGACCTGCAGATGTGAGTTGTATCCTTATAGTCAGAGAACTTTAGCAGGAACACACAATAATGTTCCATGTTTTTCAGGATAATACCAACCTTTTTACTAGTAGATATACTTAATGAATGCCAACGTTTTCCCAGAGAGGATTGAGACATGGCCCACTGAGTGTTTCAATCATTTGTTCCTATGATAACCTGTCTTGGGTCCTCTGAGGATCAATAAGGATGAATCACAAACAAAAGAAGAACTTCAGTCACTTATTTGGATTAGAACATGATGGCTTAGACTTGATGATGCGTGTATTAGTGTATGTCCACAGCTGTCTCACTTAAAAAGGGCTTTTTCATTTGATCACTCCAGGTGGTAAAGTGGCAGGGTGTGGATACAGAGAAGCCTATGATTGGGGATAAGGTATACGTGCACTATACTGGCAAGCTGCTGAATGGGAAGAAATTTGACTCCAGCATGGACCGTAAGGAGCCCTTCACCTTTAACCTGGGCAAAGGTACATAACAGCTGCGGTTTTGTTACACACTACAGGAGAGCTCAGCTTCTCATAAGCCTTTCACTGTAATGCTGAAAGTCAGGTTAGCTGTGAAACCTACTGCTATGCCTATATAGTGCATTAAGTACTTTGCCAAAACTGCATATTCTAGAAAGTAAATGTAGCATTGATATTTTAATGCATGCTGTACTACTCATATAGACGCCTGTCCTCTAGTGGCATACTGGAGGTCGTGTCCCATGTGGTAGGCATAGGGGTTGAGAATCGAGGCAGGATGAAAAAATGTTTTTCTTCTTGTGTGACTAGGTCAGGTGATCAAGGCCTGGGACATTGGTGTGGGCACCATGCAGAGGGGAGAGGTCTGTTGGTTCCTCTGCAAGCCTGAGTATGCCTATGGGACAGCTGGTAGTCCCCCCAAGATCCCCCCGAACTCGGCCCTGCTCTTTGAGGTTGGTGTTTCCACTCCAAGGGCTTGGTGGTCTCCCCAAGGGCTTTCTCAGTCATAGAAACCATGCTAACTGAGTTGCCAACACCTATATGAATCTTACTACTTCAGCCTGTAGGTTTCATGACATTAACAATCTCAGTATCAAATGTAAGTTTCCACAATTTCTTGGAGAAATCCAGATCTGCAGCTGCTTGTTGTCTAGTGCTTTTCTTCTCGGAGGGAGCTCGAAATTGAAGGAATATTAATGTAGTCGTATGTCACGACAGTGATAAAAATCTGCAATAATTGACAGGCATTTCATAACTAGATTTTACTTAATATTGGTTCCTGAATTGTGGACCATTATTTGATAATGCAGGTCAGATTCAGATCCAGAGTATTATGATGATATCACACTGTTCATTACTTTAGCCTAGAACCACGAATTCATAAGAAACTGAGGCTGAGAATGTGAAAAGAGAGGGTTACCATTTAAAAAAAAAAAAAATAAATCTCAATATAGGTAAGTTGTTTGAAAGCTGAATGCATGAATTGAAAGCAGTAGAACACAACCAGCAATACCTCAGATACTGACAATTCACAATGTACAGTACTGTGCAAAAGTCTTAGGCAGTCAAAGGAAATGTATCTGCATAATTAGTGCTCAGGACATATGCAAAATAAGAGTAACACAATAAAAGCTAACACAGCATTTTTTCAGTACTCCAAAAAGTCACTGATATCGTGTCGGACGGCTAGAAGAACATCGCTTCGGTTCCCAAACCTCTCTTCTGGCCAGCTCATCCCTGTCATGTATTCATTACATTTCACAACCAGCTCACTTAATAAATTTAATCAGTTTAAAAAGTCAGTGAGGTATTGAGTAGCTGTACGTGGTAGGTTAGTGATTGAGTCAGAAAACGCATGGGGGTATTGGATGGTTGCTGCAAATGCTGGGGTCTTTAGCAGAGGTCTGAAATGGCTACGCTGACACACTTTGACCAACATAATATCATAGATTCACACCAATTAGAATATTTAACCATCAATTCCTTTGACTGCCTAAGACACCTGTGCAGTACTGTATGTAACTGTTTTTTTCTTGACTACACATATTTCTAATAGAGACCAGAACAATGTTATCTCATAATGAGAGCAGGTGAGTTTTCCCTGATATCCGGGGCAGCTCTTCCCATGTTGCCCTCATCGTCTCCCTCAGGTAGAGCTGCTGAACTTCAAAGGTGAGGAACTGACGGAAGACGGGGGCATCGTCCGGAGGATAAAAGTCAAAGGGGAGGGCTTCAGCAACCCAAACGAGGGGGCCACCGTCAGTGGTGAGTGCAGCTAAAGTGGGTGCCAGATTGGCCAGTTGTCGAGGCTCGAGTGTGCTGCCGGCTTGCAGCTATGTAGTTTGGCCAGACTCACATTCAAAGAGTGTAAACATGTTTGCCTAATTCTGGTGGCCTTAGCTTTGTTAGATATGAGGTGCTGGCAAGCAGAGGCCTTGTGCCCCAAGCCCATTGTCAGGCGTAGCCTTTGTTTGCAAACCTCAGTCCCTGTCCTGCCCTGTCCTTCCTCCCTGAACTTCCATCCTTTCCTGTCTCTCTCTGTCTCTTCCCCATTGTCCCTTCCTTCCTGTCCCAGCTTGGATTCCATGTCCCCGGTAATCTGTGCAGGGTGTTAAAATATCGAATGTTTTCTCCGGCAGAGAAGTGAAAGTTTGTGCCGGATCGTGCTGTCCTTCAGAGTGTGACTGAGCTGTATGAATGACAGGGCACGTTTTCTTTATGATTAATTTATGATTCATTTAATTTATTTGTTAATGAAGTGTATTTATTATTCATTTACTACATTGTTTATTTTATAACTTGTTTTTTAATGTACCTGCGTATACATATTGGTCTGTGACTAATGATCTTTTTTTCATAGTTCAACCATTTTCATTTGCGATTGCAGCCTTTAAGTCCCAGCCCTGTTTGTCTGCCTCCATCAGTGCACATACAGGGCAGCTGTAATGGACGGGTCTTTGATAAGCGGGATGTGTGCTTTGTGGTGGGCGAGGCGGAGGACGTGAGTGTGCCCCTGGGTGTGGACCGCGCCATGGAGAAGATGCAGAAGGGGGAATGCTGCCTCTTGTACCTAAAACCCAAGTCAGTCCCACCTCCCCGTTTACAGCTCAAACAGATAAAGTAACTTAGCTTTTCTCTTTGATTACCTTAGATGTTTAAGTCTAGTGGGTAAACTTGAGGACAGCTTTTTGCATAAAGAAGAGTCAATGTTGTTCCATGTAGTGTTAATGGCTTCAAACAGTTGATGAGTGGTTGAAAGATGTTTCCTGGTTAGTTTGTGTTTAATGTGAGACCAACTATTTTCTATAGGGTTCAGATCTGGACTAGTTTTGCGTTTGGCCCTTTTGCTTTTGCCCAGAAGTGAAGAAATGGTAGAACCATGTTTCTAGGTCCGGCCCATAGCGATTCCAGGATGTGGTGATTAAACTCCCCATTTACCCTCACCCTTTTTCAGATACGGCTTTGGGAAAGAAGGCAGGCCGAAGTTGGACATCGGGTCGAACGCCGAGCTGGTGTATGAAGTGACACTCAAGAACTTTGAAAAGGTGAGACTTGGGGCTCTATTTTGATGACCTAATGCATAGCGTAAAGTGCAAAGTGGAACTAAAGTTTATGGGCGTGTCCAAATCCATTTCAATATTTCGATGGTGGAAAAACCACATTTTGCAACAGCGGAAGTTGCAAAAAGTTTGCCCTATTGTAACAAGCAATAAACCAATGAAAATGGCGCGTCACCTCACCTTTAAAAGGCAGCTGTGCATGATCTATGGTGGATTGCTATTACAGTGGCACGTGTGCCCAGCAAGTCAGATGACAGGTTTCGGCCGAGGAAACAGATGTGCGTGAAGCGAAAATATGTGAACACATCATCTATGGGTGCAACACTGTTACGCCTAAGCCTTTCAAGGTGAAGCAGGCATGGGATGAGGTAGCAGCGAGTGTGTCCTCATTTTCTGGCATCACCAGATCATACGCACAGTACCGAACGCAGTATAATGATGTCAGAAGACGGGGAAAACAGAAGCTCATCGCTGAACGAGAGCAGCGGCTGGGAATGGGGACTTAATTGTGCTTGTGTGTTTTTTATTTTAATTTTGGATCTGCAGTTCGCAAATATAAATAAAATGCAATCTTTGATCAAACAAAACACAACCTACAGTTTTAAAGTTGTTTTAAAATATTCAAATAAAAGGCAATAGGGCTGTTATTTTTCTACATCACACAATTTAGATTCCTTACAAGGCTACAGACGATTGGGTTCTTCGATCCCTCCTTGCCTGTGCTGCTGCCAATATTCACTCCTTTGCTGGCACTGGCACACGCAGTTCAGCATCACGCCTTCTAAAGTCCTCTGTGTCCTTATTTATGTCCAACATACATTCATCACGCATGGCGATGTTACGCAACATACAACATGCCACAAAGAATGCCGCGACCTTCTGAGGGCTGTATTGCAGTGTTTCACCGGACTTATCTAAATACCTGAAACGAATTTTCAACAATCCAAATGTCCTTTCAATTACAGTACATGCTTAATTCTAATAATGAACTTGAAAGATTTTTTAATGGTACAGTTGGTTCTTTACTTAATATATATTGTTTTTCTTTTGGTGTTGCATTAAACAGTATGATTGCGTGAAAGGACCAGGTGCACTCTTCCCATAGAAAACATTTATAAATAAAATAAAATAAAAAAACGTTAGTGCACCTCAAGGGCATAACCTGTGTCCGTAGTGAGTGTTGTGCACCTATACGTTTCTAGAACATGCTGCTTAAATACCTTTATCAATGCACCAATGACATTGCACTGCCTTAAAATAGCAGCATGCTGACATTGCGCCCAGCCACGCCTTATTTAAAAAACACCACTCCTGCAAGCAGAACACAGGCGCAGAATCATTTACTATTTTGGTGAAATGCGTGAAAATGAGCAATGCGCCGGTACAAAAACTAGCAAAACCACTTTGCGTTCCTCTTTGCACAGGTGAAGATTGTGGGGCCTAGAATGACAATGATTGTGACACATGATATTAGTAAAGTCATAAAAACTGGCAACATAGGGTACAAGGAAGGGGTACAACCTGGACAGGATGCCAATCCATCACAGGATATATACACACACTCTCACCAAATCACACACAACAGGCCAGTTAGCCTTAAGGTATGTCTTTGGACTGCAGGAAGAAACCGTTCTGACATGGGCAGAACATGCAAACTTCATGCAAGCGGAGTGAAGGCTTATTTAAGTCCCTCACTCTAGAGCAGCACTGCTACCCATCAAACTACCGTTCACCTGGAGTGCCACTCCAGGGCATTGTTTTCAGCTATAAATGATGTTATTTTCAATTCAGGTCAACTGTTGGCTGTTTTTAGCTGGTAGCTAAAAATTTTAAGGATATAGCAATGTTTATAAACAAAATGTAATTTTTCATTATTGTGAAACCAAAATATGATCCTTTCTGACATTTCTCCTCAGTAAAAAATGCTTTCACAAAACAAATTATGAGATCTATAGGTAGTGATGCAGTCAAGACCACCTTAACTGAAATCAAGTCATTACCAAGACCAGTCATTACCAAGATCGAGACAAGGACAGGACCAAGGCAGGGTGAGACCGAGATAAGACCAAGACCAAGGCAGGGTGAGATTGAGATAAGACCAAAACCAAGGCAGGGCTAGACCAAGTCAAGTTCAGAAACAGACTGATGTTTGAGTTTACATAACACAACACGCTACCAAATGTCGAGCACAGGCACTATCTTGGGACATGAGACCAATACCGCAAAAAAGTGGTCTACTGGTGGTACTACAACACTGTCTATAGGTAGTATAATGGAAGCTGACAAATACTGAGATTGTGCAAGATCTGTACATTTTATTATAAGAAAAAAACACAAGCTAAAATAATGCTTTAGTCAGATGACTAAAGTGGCTAAAGGTAGAAACATAAACTAGATAGCAGTGTAATTACAAGCAGACAACATAATGTGAAGAACAGTTTGTCACTTAGCATCAGAAATTAAAACTATTAAGTGTAGGAGATGTAAGTGTTGTACTGCTAGCCATTACAGATTTTTCTGCATTGTATAACATTAGTATAGGCAGTTCCCAGGTTATGAATGAGTTATGTTCCCTAAATCTGTCTTTAAGTTGAATTTGTAAGTCAGAATTAGAATAATACAATACATAAAAATAACATTATATAGAAATAATAAAAGAAATTACATAGAGTACTGTACTGTCTGTTGAGTCGACACACCGCTGAAGCTGTGCAATGATTTCTCGAGCGTCACAAAGATTTTTATTATAATAGGCTTTACAGCAGTCCGTTCATAAGTATGAGTTGTCTGTAAGTGGGACGTTCTTAACCTGGGAACTGCCTGTATAGATTATATACATGTGTGAGATTGACTTTGAGGCAGCACTGTGAGCAGAGCCGTATCCACTCCGAATAGGGCCAAATCCACTCCTATTAATATACAAGTGTGTACAGTCTAAAACATACAGGACTATGGTTTCAAGCAAGTGTACTCAAACTTTTGACTGCTATTCTATTTGATCTTCACAGTCAGAGCCGTATTAAAACAAAATTTCACAGAAATCACATGCAAATAATCCACTTTATCACTGTGTATTAAAGAACATGTATCTAGCATTCAATACTCTTGTGGGGAAAAAAAATAACTGATGGTTCATTCCCTCATCTCAGTGAGGAGGGTAATTCAAATCTGGTGCACCAATGCATTTGTTTATTATTAGGTCATCAGCAGCATTTACATCATTATAAATGCAGTTTGTTCATAAGGACTCAGGTTTTTGACCAGAAGAAAGAACTCTGTGATAGTCTTGAAAAAGGAATGTGATTTGCTTATTACTCTGGGAAGGGCTCCAAAGCCATTTCCAAGCAATATGAGGTACATCATTACATGACAACAGAGATCATCAACAAATGGAGGCTGATCAAGACTGTCGCTAAATCTACCCAGCAATGTCTGTCCTAAAAAATTCTCTCCAACATCTGATTTTGTGATTCTGAGAAATCTCAAAGGGTCTCAAGACTACATCCAGATATTTACAGGCGTCTCTTGTTATGGGTAAATGTCAGAGTTCATGAGACTCTGTCAAGAGAAGAAGAATGGCTTTCATAGGAGGATTACAAGAAGAACACTGATGCACATTTTAAGTTTGCAAAATAGTATTTGAATGAATGACAAGGCTCTTGGAACAATGTGCTCTGGACAAATGTGGGGTTGTGTGGCTATAATGCAAAACATTATGTTCAAAGTGGGTGAGGGTCTGTTGTTTTGCCTTGGGACCTGGCACTTTGCTATCGTTGAGTTACACCTAATTTACAACATAAATTCCATCATATTAAATATCCTCATTTAATTTGCAGTCAAAATATGAAGTGTAGCAGAAAATTGTATAATTGTATCAAGACCCAGAAAACTATGAAGAAGGCAAAAATTCAAGAAATTATTGTGATATTCAAGTGCAAGTAATTCACTGGGAAAGAGAACTGTACTGGACCGGTGTTCAGTGGGGGATGGGAGAGGCAGAAGCGCTAGTCTGCCAGAACAATGGCAGCTACCTGCATCACTCATGAGCAGGAGCCACCTGATAATTATATGTTTCCTACTCAGGAATTCTCATTCTACTTCTGACACTAATGTAACAATTCCACTAGAGGGCAGCCCATGGTTAGACTCAGGAAAAAAAACTGACCATTGCCATGTGATCAACAGGATAAGACATCAATAGGATAAGGGATAAACTATTAATACAAATATATATTTGAAATTACACAGTTTGAAAGTAGTCAACAAAAAAATAGCATGCCATGGATTTATAAATTGTAGAAAATCATGCATACAATTCAAGGTAATAATGCTGCATGAGATAAGTACAAAACAGTACTAAGCCCAGTACAACTCCAGAACAACCCAGTTCAAGAATAGGTTAACAGCACTAAATCTTTTCAGCTTCAACCAACACTTATCTGATGACTCAAGAACACAGAACCACAAATGGGAATTAGCTGGGAATTAGTTTTATTTGGGAATCAATCTAATAATACTAGAAGGTGATGAGGGTTTGGCATCATAATCTTTAACACTGTACTAGACTTACTGCTGATGCTAGATAAAATTGTCCAAATACTCCCTAGTTAGTCGAGCTGAATGTCTCCCCTTATTTTCCTGGAATCTAATACTATGTATAATGGGGGCGAATATGAATACAATACCCTCTGGAAAAAACAGAAAAAAGTTTAAAACTTGCTACAGTGGATATAAAAAGTGTACATACCCCTGTTAAAATGGCAGGTCTTGTGGAAAAAAAAATGAAACCACAGTAAATCATTTCAAAACTTTTCTTATCTTTAATGTATAATTCAATTGGAAAAGAAACAAATCTGTTAGGGGGAAAATATAAAATGTACAATAAGCTGGTTGCATAAGTGTGCACACCCATAAACTAATACTTTGTTGAAGCACCTTTTGATTTAATTAAAGCATTCAGTCTTTTTAGATACACACCTGCCATCAACTAAAGTAACTCTGATTAACCCCAAATAAAGTTTGGCTGTCCTAGTAGGATATTCCTGACATTTACTCAGTTGTATCCTACAGCAAAAGTCATGGTTCCAGAGAGCTTACAAAGCATCAAAGGGATCTCTTTTTTTAAAGGTATCAGTCAAGAGAAGGAAAAAAATTTGATTTAATTTGGCTTCTTTGTTTTACATCACAAACTTGGCATTTTTACAAGGATGTGTACACTTTTTATATCCACTGTAGCTTGTTTCTTGATTTTGTCATGCTTGCCCACAGGCCAAGGAACCCTGGGAAATGGACTTAAAGGAGAAGCTGGAACTGGCTGTGCTTGTGAAGCAGAAAGGAACGCAGTACTTCAAGGTATTTAGGGGGTCCAAGGGCCTGTGCGGTGAACACACTGTGTCCCGAAACTTCCCTCCAAGCGCAGAACATTAAAATCAATATCTTCCCTACAAAGGATTTTTTCAGATATGAATTCCCTGCAGACTTTGATTGTGTGATAACCAGCTAGCAGATTCTCTATTTATGAAAGCCATAAATCCCTCAGAAACAGATCAGCGGTGTCCCTGTGTTTTATGTGTGTGTGCGTGTCCGTCTTAGGCGGCCTGCTACCCTCAGGCAATGATCCAGTACCAGCGCATTGTCTGCTGGTTGGAGATGGAGTGCGGTCTGGGGGCGGAGCAGCAACAGTCTGTGAAAACACTACTTTTGGTGGCTCAGCTAAACCTTGCGCTGTGTCACCTGCGGCTGCGTGAATACGCACAGGCTGTGGAGAACTGCAACAAGGTACGGGACTCGCGCGCACACCTGAGTGCATGTGCTTGTCTGTGCGCACATGGACTCCTGTGTGTTCGCGTGCAACTGTGTGGCATGTGTGTCCGTCTGTAAATATACATGTGTTATGATTTGTTTTGATTGGATCGGTGAACAGAACCATGAATCACATGGATGGGAAAAGATGGATTTAGCAAAATGGAGGGGGACAGGAAAACAAGAGAGAGCTGATTTGGTTTCAGCACAAGGGGTAAAACACAGGAAAGAAAAATCAGTAATAAAAGAGGCATCAGGAGTCTGGGCATGTGGTCTCAGGACCAAAAAAAGCAGTGGTCCTTTTTATGTGGTTAGTAATTAACCACAAGCAAATAAGTTAAGGTTAGTGCTGCTTGCTGGATTTTAAGTTACTGTTTAATTATCATTTGATTTGCATCTGCAGTCTCAGCAGAAACTAGTTCCTAGATGGACCTAGGATCTAACTTCATTTTTTTAGTGTGTTATATAACTTAAATTTTGCAAAAGGTGCACACTTTAGTCAACACTGATAAAGAATGTGTTTTTTTAATTATTATTGTTTTGCGTTAATGTAAAATTTTAAACCTTGACAAAAAAAAAAAAATTACACTAGTCTTTTTATGAATCTGTGTGTGTGTGTGTGTGTGTGTGTGTGTGATCCAGATATACCTTACAAAATGGGAGGACCAAAAAATCTCCTGAATTTTGCTTGGTTACTTATGGTTAGGGCTAGGATGGAGTTAAGATTGTCATAGTTAGCATTAGCATTTTTCCCAGAGGAACGTCACAGGTGTGTGCATGCACTGATCTGCCTATGCTTACTTACTTATCAGGTGATTGAGCTGGATGAGAAGAATGAGAAGGCATTGTACCGCCGTGGGGAAGCCCGGCTGCTGCGTAACGAGTTCACCCTGGCGATGGATGACTTCCAGCAGGTCCTGGAGGTGAACCCCTCCAACCGTGCTGCACGCGGCCAGATCTGCATCTGCCAGCGCAAGATCCGAGAGCACCACGAGCGCGACAAGAAGATCTATGCCAACATGTTCCAGAAGTTCGCCGAGCATGATGCAAAGGTGGGCCGAGCCCTCCCTAGCATTCATCCAAACAGAGTGCAGAACTGTTTACACACAACAGTGTGTTTTATAACCTCTTTTCATCCTAATTGGATTGGTTAAGCAATTACTCTTGACATTTATAATAACGTTCGCATACAGAGTATTTTGTATTATACTTTAATGCTGCTTAGGAATCTACCTTCCCAGAACTGATTTGGGAAATGCCTTTTTTTTGGGAATTGGAGACCAAAAATGTCACAGCTTGTTTGTTAGATGAGCCTGCAGCAGTAATTGCTGTTTTCTTAATTTGGTCATGTGTAATGATCTGGTTCTTGCAAGGCCTCCATTAAGTACAAGCATAAGGTTGGTTCCCTGAAAGAACTAATTCTAATTGTGTCCCAAGGCTATTCTTTGTGTTTGTTGAATATAATTACAATTATGTCTGAAACGCATCTGCAATAACGCCGCTAAAGCTTACATTTCACCAACTGCAGCACTTTACAAATGGTCTAATAATATATCCGAGTAAATCTGAAATGGTTTTAAATTGTTACCCGTTTGTTTTTATATCGTATGTTTTATAATGAGGTGGGAGAATGGCTGTTTTTCCCTTTCATAATACAGTCAGCTTTTTGTCATTTAAAGCCCTGGTCGGACTGTTGACAGCTGATGCTAATGCTTATGTGCTAAATTGTATTTTTTTTTGTCTCTCAGTCAGATAAATGTGTACTTTCAGGCTTATTAAAGTGTTAGTGGACAGACTTCAGTAGGTCATAGCCTTTAACAAGATATGCTGTATCTCAGTATTAGTGAAGTGAAAGGGATTAGATTTGTCCTCTGCATTTAACCTATATCTCACACTGGCATGCAGGGGGCAGCTAATCCATCACCAGGGACGGATTATGGGTTGTGTGGGCCCCTGGGCAAAACGTTCGTGAGGGCCCCCCCCTCAAAAAAAAAAAAAACGCCAGCATTGTCTGGGATGGCTAGTTGCTACGTCATCATGCCACTTGTGGGTCCAAACTAGTGC
>JAODJW010000106.1:9806893-9831660 GCA_026777045.1 Hyperopisus bebe | reverse complement strand
CCCCAAAGCCCCCATCCTCCCTAGGACCCCCTGGTAGCCAGAAGCCAGGACCATAATAGGAGGGCCTAAGAGGGCCTCTAAAAGTTCTCTTAAAAAAGAGAAAAAAAAGAAAAAGCAAAGAGGGCAGTGGTGGTTTAATGGTTAGGGAAGTGCACTTGTAATTGAAAGATTGTTGGTTCAAGTCCCTGACCAGCAAGGCGCGGCTGAGGTACCCTGAGTAAGGTACTGTCCCCAAGCACTGCTCCCTGGGCACTAAATTAGCTGCCCCCTGCTATGTCACGATGTCACATATGGGTTAAATGCAGAGGACACGTTTCGTTGGGGTGTGTCAACAATGACCACTGATCACTAATTAAACTGGTACCCTTTTTTCTGAGAGTGTAAGAGAAAAACACAAACTCCTAAGGTTTCAACTGAGGGAAACAAAACAATATTCTATATTTTTATTTCTATATTTTTCTAATTTATTTGTCCGAAGGGATCAAAGACTTATGTGTCACACAAAGAAAGGTTAATGTCAGTGTAAGGGCAGATTCAATTAATGTAGTGTGTCTATAACTGTGAATGGTGAAGTATGTAATAAGGCACATACTAAAGGAAGTAGGTAAGGGATAGGTCTTGGCTTATATGTAGTTATCAGCTAGCAGTAATCTGGAAGTCTATAGATACTTGTCCCACCTATTAGGAAGCAGGGATACAAAAGAGTGTGGGAGTAGGGACAGACTAAGCATGGCTAAGCTTGGCCTGTGGGCTAAGCATGAGTATCAGTAATTAAATCTTGACTGTGTTGGGGTGTTAGACTGTCTGCACAAAAGAGAGGAGGGTTGTGAGAGTGAGCAGCACAGTGCTGGGTGTTATGGGATGGCGGGCAGGGAAGGAGCAGGGCTTTCAGCTAGATGGTGAGAAGGTGCCTGCTTTGGTGGATTTAGTGGATGGTAAGATGGGTTCATCTGGGGAGGAAGGGCTGAGGAGAGTGTAAATAAAATGAGGCACAAATACAGTGACTTAATGGTATAGAATGTCAAATTGAAGAAAATGATGAGAGGCAGTGCACAGACCATAGGCTGCTTAACTGGAGTCTTTAGAAGTCAACCTGCACATACTGCACTTTCCCATCATGGGCAAAACTGCTGCCTAATGCATTATTAGCCTCCCATTAGGTGGAACATTCACATTAATTGTGTCTAATCTTTTTGGCCTGATCCTGCCCCCTCCAGGCCGGGAAACTGAAGAGGAAAGATGAGAGGGACACGCCTGAAGAAAGCGATCTTGGAGCCAAGAGGCAATGTCCGAGTGAGGACCATCCCTGAGTATCGCCCCCTGCAGGCCAGGGGGAACTGAGCCAGAAACTGGACAGGGAGGCTGGCCTCCCCTACCTCTCCACAACCTCAGCAGAAAGAACCATCAGGGGAAAGAGAGGCAGGGAAGGGAATAACACCCTGGTCTCATTCTCTCCCTGCCTCTCGCCCCAAAGAATCGCACACAAGCCACACAACCATTTTCACCATGCCCCGAGTCTCCACAGAGCTACCAGCTTTCTCTGTCTCCCGTACTGATTGCTGTCACTGTTATTGAGTCTCATTGTTGTTGTAAATTTTTTCTTTTTTTTCCCTTTATTTGCATTGCTGCCCCAGGGCGGGACTTCCACCTGACTGAGAATAGACAGGCAGATGTAACAAAACCCAGCCCTGTGCCTGCTTTCAATAGCCCTGTTGATGTCAGCCTCGGACCAATGTTCTTTCTGCTTTGGCAGACTTGCACTCTTCCTCTTGGTCCTTGTCATTCTCAGAGGAAGGTAGAAGAAGGATACGGCACAGCTGGTTCTGTCAGGGCTGCCTGCTTTTTGTGTGTCTCTGTGTGTCTGTGTGCATGTCTTCATTGGGGAGACACAGCAGTTGGTAAAGGGGTGGCCCCCATTTTTTTTCCTCCTTTCTGCTGGCAACAAGATGATTTCAAAATTGTTCTGACCACTGTTTCAGAGAGGTGTGCGTTTCGTTCATTTTATACAGGAGCGGGACAAACTCCAAAGCTTTAGCCACCAGTCAGGGGTAGCACAGCTGCTGCTGTCATGAGGAAAGCTGCACATGTTCCCTCTTCATATCCAACAGCAAACTCCAGCCCACATGTGTTCCTTTCACCTGTTTTGTCATTTCCATATTGGGTTTAATGTCTGTAGCTTTGGTTTACATAACTATGAAGCATTCTCAAGTCTTGGGAGAAGGGCTGAGCTGGTCCTTCACTAATTTAACCTGCTTCTCACTACCTACCAGTGCCATAAGACCCACCCTGGCTTCACCTGGACCATGTTTGGAGGTGAGTTTCCACCAGTGGAGTCTTGTATTTACAAGTAAGGAGACATCTGCTCAACTTGCTTGTGGCCATCAGCTTCTGTGATCAATACGAATTAAGGTCGGGTTGTCCGTCTTTCCTTTTTATAGTTAGGTGGGCGGGGGTTGGTGGTGGTAGAGCAGGGGGCTCTGTTTCTTCAGCTAGAAGAACCAGTGACATGCAGACATGTTTTGCATGAAAACCTGATAATACAAAGTGAAGAATCAAAACTGCACGTACTCCGTACATGTAATCAGTTCCTACCCATGTTCTTTTCTTTGGTCCACGTTGTTCCAGTTTGCACAATTATTTTTTGATTGATTAATGTTGGGTTCTGTTGGTATTGGGAGCACATGCCTCACCCTCCAACTCCACATGATACCACCACCAATGCTAAAAGGCCTGACAAACCCACCCCCCACTGCGTACACACATCAAGCAGATGCAGCAAGAAGACAACCCCCGTACCTAAAGAGGACAATCAAAGTACTGTTTATCATTGTACTGTAGCCTTTGGCTGTTGTTACCATTCTGTACTCAAAATGCAGAAGCACTGCCATTGTTGTCTCCCCCCCCGGTGTATGGCGTAGTGCCGCACAGGTTAACCGAACGGCTGCACATGCAGACTGTGCCACTGTCTCAGCGCGGCCCCCCAGCTGGGACTCCACTGAACAGCTGCAGGCAGGTGGGAGGCCCATTTTGCAGTGGAAATGTCAGGCCAGAACTTTGCATGTCTGGACATATTGTGCAACATTTCTGTTTGAGGCCACAAGATTTGTTCTTCGTTCTGTTAGTACCTTATCGAACTTGAGTTCCTTTGCAATATATTTTAATGTATTTATCTTTACTTAACCCGCGACCCAGTAGGATAAGCGGGTTGGAAAATGGACGGATGGATGGATCTTTACTTAAGGCAATCCGTGCCATGTTTATGAAGATGAGACCTACTTGCCTGTAAGTGTTTGGAGTCTAGAGAGATACCTGTTTCGATTGGTTGTACAGTTAAAGCTTAGCATTAGTGAAACTGAGCAGGACAGGGATTCACCTTAACAGGATGTGACTCGACACTTTCTTTTGCTTCTGTGGAGGAATTCATCCGAAGAAAATTGTTTTAATTTTTATTTAGGAAAAAGATACTTGATTTGATTTAAAAATATATATTTCTTGCATAAATTCATCTTTGTCATTCTTGTTCCTGAAAATATTTATTTTGACTGGTTTAAGAATGGAGTCTCTTTTGGCTGGAGAATACAGGACACACAGATGATGTGCAAACAATAAATGATTTATTTATTTAGTTCTGTCAGTGACAAGGAAATGAAATCAACAACAGAGAAGTAAAACTTCAGATTTATAGGTATTCCAATATTCACTCTGTCCCTAATTCTCCTTCTGTATGCTTTGAGTCCTTCTTTCTCAAAGGTTCTATCATCCTGTTGCTACTGATGTTTCTGCCTTTCCCTGAAGAAAAACAATTAAAAAGAGACAAAAGGAGCATCTTGCAGGTGACGCCATGCTTTTCACAGTGGTGCTTTCAAGATTTCGAATCTACCTCCAGTTAGAGGTGGCGTCACATGATGAGGGCGATGCAGATCAGTGTTGCACCCCTTGCAGTTTATGATATTGTTATGTTTGTGGCATTAGAAAACTGGCTTAGAGGCCACCCTGCATAAAACAGTCCAAACAAGTCCAAACAAACAAAAAACACCTATATGACCAATAAACGGGATTCTTCAACAATTACCTTATATGGGCATGTCCCAATTTTCCAGGGAATGGACTACACGTATGTACAAAAATGTGCAACAATTGGGTAATAAATTACACATTTTTTGACAATACAAATGCTATACATTCTTTGCATTTTTGAGGCAATGCTTGCTATATGGAAGAAATGCTTATACTGTAATTATGCCAGGGATGTTTGGTGACAGGTAAGCCAAAAGGCAAGTAAATATGACATCCATAATAAGGTCATTGGGTGGTAGCAATTTTAAAAATATATCTTTTCACTACCCATAAAGCTACCACATAAGAACATGGATGTAAAATCGTGTGACCCCCGAACTCCTGAAACACAGTAGGACAGATGGTGGCATCTGTGATTTCATTTACTTAACAATTATCCTTGCTGATCCCACTACTATTGGCTTCAGCTCAGACACTGACTTAGCTCACTGATACCATGTAAACGACACCACTGTGGTCAAAGACCTAGGGTACGTTCGAAATTGCATTCTTGTTTGCTATGTAGTATGCGAAATATAGCATGCAAAATGAGCAGCATGTCTGAATCTTCAGTATGGGTCAACCAGTAAGCAAACAGTACTCAGATGGCATACTACATTCTGCAAAATGTCCCAGAAGGCCACTGGAGCTGCATCCAGAGAATAAGAATGTTGCTTGCTAAGAAATGTTTGTCAAGATGCTGGACGAAGTGCTCCCTGTATACAAATTTAAGAACAATACCCAGCCACATAAGTTGACTCGAATACATATTTCTTTTTCATTTATTTGTTTTTATCTGTTTTTAACATTCGCAAGGGTCTAGCTTCGTCACTGGTAAACATCTGGATCAGGTAATATACAAGATGGCAGACACAGTGTATCCGAAAGCATGCATACTGTTCTCTTGCATAGATACAGTACACACTGCATTAATGGTTGAGTAGTAGGGTTCTGATGATACTCAGTACATACTGTGCAAGTATGCAATTTCAGCGGCACCCATAGTGTTGCATACAGGGGATAATGTGAAAGCTGACTTGGGTTGTTTTTAACGAGAGAAATATTCATCTGTGATCTTCTGTCATTTTTCCTATGTTGTTTTAGGTAACATTTGTTTGTTTTCATAAAATCAAAAACTGAAAACTATCTGAACAATTTGTCGCCCTTCAGGCATTATGGGTGGGGAACATATAAAGCCACATACTGAACTCCTGCGTTAAGACACACATTCTCTGCAAAAAAAGCAAGATGAGACATTCTGACGCGTGGAGTGCATGCAAAGGCCAGGTACAGCATTGCTATGGATTAACCTTTGCTATGTTCAAGTCTGGGGCGCTGGGCTGGTTAGACATCCGTAGTTGGTGGGGTGGGTCGATACAATGGCATGACTGGGTAGACCAACCAGAGAGCAGGTCTGACATGCCAGCCCCACCTGTCAGGCTCCTGCTCTCAAAAAAAAAACATACAGAGGTAGATATTCCACGTGCTTGACACAAGTAACATGGAGAGCACCGTTTCTGTTGTTTTTCACCACGTAATGACCAAATTACTTTTCTGGCTCCTCTGCTGAAAATTAAATCGACTAGCTTATATTCATAAATGCCACACAGGTGGCCAAAGTATGATAATGATGATTGGACCATTTTTTATTAGAATATATTATCACCATATTATGATTACAGTATAATTAATATACTAAAAAGTAGAAATATATGAATAAACGTCTTTCTCTAAAAAAAGTGAATTATGACAAAAGGCAGATAAGTGGGGTTGAGTTTGCAAGATAGTGTGGCCAGACCCCTGAATCAATAATCACCTAGAAGAATGGCTGTTTCAATGTTTGCTAAAAGGCATGGAGTTAATGAGCCATGAATAACAACACAAGGAGCAAACTTCTGTCAAGACTATTCATTTAGGTTTTTTGTTTTTTGTGAACATTGGTGGTCAGCGGAATGAACAGCCCTGTGCTTTTCTGTGCATCACACCTACTGACGAAGTTGTCCATAGTTACATCCCGGCAACATCAAATGAGTGATCCCTGGTCCATGACACTTCAGTGTCAGAGCAGTGTAAAAGTCCAGTTTCTTAACAATATTAGTCCAACAAATAAAATGCGACATTTGGCCACCTTGCTTCCTCATAGGCGGTGACGTCAGTGCAGAGCCACGGCCTAGACTGCTGCCTAGACTGCTGCCTAGACTGCTGCCTAGACTGCCCGGGGAAGGCTATACTGCCCCAGTGTCTTGCAGGTACAATCCAGGGAGCTTTCCAGGTTGGTACGGAGTGGAGAAGAGTGTCTCCTTCTGTGCACGCGTGAGGGGGAGGTCCTCAGCTGACGTGCAGAGGGCACGGAGTCGCTGGGATAAAGAAAGGAAACAGTCAGCATCAGAGGTTACTGAATGAGGAGCCTGTCAGTGGTGCAAGACGTATAAGCAGACTGCAGGTGGACCATGAGATCATGAGGCAGTCCGAGGTGGAGAGCAGCCTGCAAGATCTTTACCAAAGCTCATTATAAATCTTTGTAAATAATAATTAAAGGACCTTTATGGATGATTTCACTATTTATTTCATTGCACTGATGATTTTTTTCCTTGTTCACGTTTATAGCTAGTTGAACATCAGTACATTAAGGCAGGCCGCAGAAAAGCATAACACAAAGCGTAACAATCACCTGTATAAATGACTATTTTCCTCTCACTGCTGTACTCTCTACAGACCAGTCTGTTGCTATGTTGATAGTCAAACTTTTGTAAGGCTGTGTTCTAGTTCTACCCATTTTCAATTACTAAAGTAGTTTTATAAACAGGAATTGAAGCCCATTAAACCATCTATGAACTCCAACAAACTAAAAATTGTTTCATAGATTAGTCACTAAGTTAAGAGAAGAATGCAGTGTTATCCAGCTAGTAGCTATCTAGGTTCAATTTACATGTGTTGAGTTACAGTAATAGTTTAGTGTATAATGTATTTACCTACTTTAGTGGCTATTCAATAACCAATTTTTAAAAATGGGGCTGGTACCAGAAGAGCACAGGTCATACTCATACTGCACCATGATTGAAGAAAGAATGAACATCCCTGTTGGGTGTGCAAATGATCATACCTGCCGTATTGATCCAGGGGTGGTGGCCATGACATATACCATCCAAAAAGGCACTATGAGTGTAGAAGAAAGGGTGAAAAACCAACCAATGGCGTAGCCCCACCACGGGTACTCATAAACATTGTTGAATTTGAGGGGGGTGTACTTGATCAGGGAGAAGATGAAGGTGCCCTAAAAGACAGAAATGAAGGGAGACCAAATGGCAATAATTATGCAGTAGAGCTCAAGGCAACACTGATGGTGATGTCATAGATTTCTAGTTTTGGGATGAGCAAACAATGTCCACCTGGACACCAAATGGAGTAGATATCAGGTGCTGTGGGTGTGTGTGTGTGTGCATTCACAGCTCCATTCCCAGCTATGCAAATACTCACAGCGCAGATAAGTGGGGTAACATAACGCCAAAAGTATTTAATCAGAGGCAGTGGCTGATAACCAATCATATCCTCAATGTTGTTGTATAATTGATTTGCACCTATCAAGAAAAGACAAAGCCACGATCAACAACTCAGGGCAACTGCAGGAAAACATCAGAAGTTACTGGGGTAAGAGTCATAAAATGGTAATTTGTCTCATTTGTGTCAGGGATATGGGTCCCTTTTTATTCTTAGCTTACCATACACCCATCCGATACATATTGACTGAAAGATGGCAAAAATCAGCAGGGTCATTCCACTGCAGGCATAGTAATCAAACAACTGGAAAATGTACAAGCCACCCTATGGGCAAGAGGTAAGAATATTAATAAACAACGGATGACAGTGGATACTTGCAAAGAAGTTTTCTCAGCTCCAAGCAGTTCACTCAGGTTCAAAGGGTCCTATATACTTTTGGAAGCTACAGATGACCTCTCACCTCTGTGACCATAACCAGGCCAATGAGGAAACATCCCACACTTATAATTAGGAGAAGGAGTTTTCGACGGTGTCCAATTTGGAAGAAGGCAGGGTACATGTCCGAAATGGAAGTAATGAGAGCTTCTAGACCTACAAACTAAAAAGGAGTACATTAATCAATTAAATACAACATGTTCATTTGTGAGATTAAAGAAGAGAGAACAAATAAGCACAAACATACATTATGCATACTTGGGTTGAATATTGGGAAACCAGACTTATTGATGTCCTAACAATGCCTCACCTGACTGTCCAAGCCCAGCAAGATGATCATGACAAAGAAGAAGATAGCCCATAGCTGGGGCAAGGGCATCATGGCGACTGCTCGAGGGTACGCAATGAATGCCAACCCAGGACCTGTGGGGGAAATGCATTGCAGAAGAGATTACAGTGTGCATACAATGTCTGTGCACCGGTTCTGACTTCAGTATGCTGTACCTGACTCAGCCACCATGGAGATGTCCACTCCCTGTTCATATGCCATGAAGCCCAGCACTGAGAAGATGGCAAAACCAGCCACAAAGCTGGTGGTGCTGTTCAGGAGGCACAGGTATATACAGTCCCTGCAACAAAAGATACTCTCTTTAATCACTAGTCATGAGAAGCTTTGATGTTAGGAAGCTCAAGGGAACCTGAGGTGTGCCAGGGGTGCAATAGGGGCATGGATACCTGGCAGCTTCATGGAACCACACTTCTCAGGGGCCCTTGAATAACTAAAGTTAATGTACAGAGGAGCTGGTGGGGGGTGGGCAAAGTGACATTTTGCAAGGGGGCTCAGAATTTATAGCTTACACCCTGGGCTGTAGATACATATGGCATATAAGAATAATGATGTTGCCAAATTGTCCTTAATTAACGACTGTACACTCTCTCCCTTCCATACTCCCTGCTGCACACTCCCTCCCTTCTATACTCCCTGCTGCACACTCCCTCCCTTCTATACTCCCTGCTGCATAGTCCCTCCTTTCCATACTCCCTGCTGCACACTCCCTCCCTTCTATACTCCCTGCTGCACACTCACTCCCTGCTGCACACTCACTCCCTTCTATACTCCTTGCTGCACACTCCCTCCCTTCTGTACTCCCTGTTGTACACTCTCTCCCTTCTATACTCCCTGCTGCACATTGCCTCCATTCAATAATCCCTACTGCACACTCCCTCCCTTCTATACTTCCTGTTGCACACTCCCTCCTATCTCTACTCCCTGCTGCACACTCCCTCCGTTCCATACCCCCTGCTGCACACTCCCTCCCTTTTATACTCCCTGCTGCACACTCCCTCCCTTTTATACTCCTTGCTGCACACTCCTTCACTTCCATGCTCCCACTGCACACTCCCTTCCTTTCATACTCCCGCTGCACTCTCCCTTTTTTCCATACTTCCTTCTGCACACTCCCTTACTTCCATACTCCCTGCTGCAAACTCCCTTACTTCCATACTCCCGTTGCACACTCCCTTCCTTCCATACTTCCTTCTGCACACTCCCTTCCTTCCATATTCCCTGCTGCAAACTCCCTCCTTTCCATACTCCACGCTGCAAACTCCCTCCTTTCCATACTCCATGCTGCACTCACTTGTAGCAGTTGTTGTTGTACTTGTTGTAACTCCCCAGGGCTGTCAGGCAGCCTATGCAGATAGCATAGGAATAAAATATCTGTGTCCCAGCATCCATCCATACCTAAGGCCCAGCAAAAAGTTAGGGTTTTTTCAAGCATGCTAAGTCAAATGGATGCAATCAGTTACATTGCACAAAAAGAGCCACATACATCTAGCAGTACCTACAACAGTAAAAAATATTAAGGATGGCAGGTATAAAGAATCCGTTTTCTCAAAGCTGGAATAATATTAGACAATTGCTTCTGCTCATACTCCTCTGTCTTGGTATCAGCACAATCACATTATACTGTAGAGTGGAACTGAACACAGAAGAGTGTCACATATGAAATGAAAAGTATACCAGAGTCTTTCTGTGATGGCTCCAGGTCAGACTTGAACAATAAAATTGTCTAAATGCATCTGTGTATTTTATTTATTTTCTTTATATAGCGTAAGCTCTAAAAATGTAATGCTTTCAGTGTATAATCATTATATGTGTTTTAGCAATCCACTGTTGTATCACAGTGATGACTTTGGTACACATTAGTCCTATCTACCAGTACCTGAGGGTCAGTAAGTCGGGCAGGATCGGGGTAGAGGTAGAATATGATGCCATCTTTTGCTCCAGGAAGTGTGAGCCCCCGAATCAGCAGCACCACCAGCATCACGTAGGGGAAGGTGGCTGTGAAGTACACCACCTGAAGAACAGGAACTGATCCTTAAGTACAGTGTTTTGGACAGATTCCTAGTAGGAATGTCAAGTTGGGGATGCAGGGAGGTGGTGGTGGTGGGGGTGAGATCCCTCACCTTTCCAGTAGACTTCACACCCTTCCAGATGCAGAAGTAGCAGATGATCCAGGACAGCAGGAGACACAAAGCCAGTTCCCATTTTATCACCCCAAGGTTATGGACACTGTCCGTGATGTTCAGCACTCGTCTCCTGGCGAAGAAAATGTCAGCATTTGGAAAACAATTTTATCTGCACTCTGACATTCATGCTAGTTTCCCTTCCTACACAGAAATAATGAGACAGCAGAACAATGCATACTGTGACCCCACAATTTCCTAGCCACAGCCCTGGTACCCCTACGACCTTCCACTTATTGGTGGTCTCTCTGTTGACATTAAAAGCACAGCCACTCGGTATATCAGTTTGTGTGGCTGTGGCTGGAGATGCGAAGCCTCTTTGAACTCACTCCCAAAACTCCCGCACTGGTGACGTAGCGTTCTCGGCAAATGTCCAGTTTTTCGATATGTTTTTCAGGTCAAAATCAACACAGGTGGCTGAAAGTGTCAGATAGAAAACAGGAAAAGTTATTGCTATGGTTAACAATGCCTTCCATTTTCTATGGCACTAGTCCCGTTATACCGTTCTGAAAGGCTCCAAGAAGAATGAGCTACCGGGATTTCCCGTGTTCCACTTGTAGTGTTTTAATAATGATGCAGCACCAGTGTTTTTAATACCTGTGTTCCAGAAGTTTCCACAGGTGGACCAGGGGAGTGTAGAATTGAAGGAAGAGAAGAGGTAGAAGAAAGCCCAGGCCAAAATAATGATGTAGTAGATACTGGAGTACAAAACCACTACTTGACTCCCATAGCCTAATCCTGTGGATGGTGGAGAAAAACACAAATGCCTAAGCACAGAGATGTGGGTAGGGGAACATATACAAAGTATGCAAGGAACACCTTCATCGGTACATTAATCTAAATTTTTACTGCACTACCTTCACATACCATACACAGGTTTCTAGAACCTTGGAATGATACTACGTTTGAATAAAAAGCATATGAATGGATTAAAATCAGTACATAACACTAATATTTCAATTCATGTCATTCATAAATTATTAATTTAAATTAAATGGCTATAAACAACTATAAAAGTAGATGCTAGAAAACTGGATCTAAGTTCACCATAAAACTCTTCAAGATCTTGCGCTCGTTTGTATGTAAGGGCAGGCAGGGAGGGCTAGATTCTATTATTTGGGGAGCTCATTTGTCAGAAGCCCCTTTAAGATTTCAAAATCATCCACTGGTTTTGGTTACCCTAAATATTTACCCTCAAACAGGGGGCAGATCTTTCTCCAGCAGGTGATGCACCCCTGGCTGGTGTACTGGCCCAGGGAGGTCTCCAGCAGGAAGAGGGGGATGCCGCAGGTGAACAGGAACAGAACGTATGGGATGAAGAAAGCCCCTGGGGAGAATGAGGTTAGAGGAGCATTCAGCTTATATTACACAACGAGTTAATTAATTGTCAGGCTGTAAGAGTTTGGGATGGATGACAAACTGTGCTGAGGAAGGCACTGGCCTATTATTACTTATGCTGTGTTGGACAGATAGCATAACAATCTCTTGAAGGCACTATTTCTGGCCTTAATGATCCTTAAGCTGGTCCTTCTTCTCACCTTTTAAAGTCTTCAATGGACTTGCACTAATTTGATTTACTGAACTTATCTTACTCCTCAATCACTTTGTTCATAAGATGCAAGGACGCAAATGCAATGCAAGGATAGGGACCCCCCCCCCCCACCCCAAACACCCACATTACTTGGAACTTGGTCCCTACTCTCCATACCCAAATCTATGCCCTTCAGGGGATGCTGTTGTAAATATAATACAAAAAGTAGCAGGCTCGAAAGCTGATCTGCTTTTGGAAATAATACTTCTCATATTGAAAATGTAAGTGCTATTTACTTAGTCTCTCCTACAGCAAACAGTAGAAAATGGTTTCCAAGCAGATCTGTCAGGGCTGCCTCCTTCCCCTTTCATGTGATTAGCAGTTCAATGCCATGATTCGGCAGGAAAACCACCCTCATTGCAACTTATACCCTGTGCGTCCCAACTTTTCTTTCTATTGTCATGGATTAGCCCACCATCATTATTCTTTACTGTAATACTGTAATTTATTGATATTTCTGTAAAATAAAATGATCAACATATTAAATATTTATCCATTCTTCCTACTGTCTTTTCTGACTTGTTTTTGGTTGGATTCTGGTCCAAGTCCACAGACTACCAGCAAAACCTAGTTCACGCTACGCTCTAAAGAAATATGACCAATTAAGACAATATTGTTAATATGATGTTATCCCCATCGATCCGAGTGTTCTACCTCCACCAGAACCACACCATCTCTCATATGTTCTTTATTTGTGATCTTCACAATTATGATACTCTGCAAAAAAATGATGTTGAAGACAGTAACCATGTTCTTTGGGGTTCTTGCTTACCTCCTCCATTCTTGTAGCACAGGTATGGGAACCTCCACACATTTCCTAAGCCAATGATTTGTCCCGCCACAGCCAGCAGGAACTCCAGTTTGGTGGCCCACTGTCCCCGTGCCTGGGGACTGGGAGAGGGAGGCGCCAAGCTGCTATCTTGGTCGGCCAGTTTGAGCTGCAGGTGTAGCTTGCACTTTTTCTTCATATTCCTGAGGACAACAGCCATGTACACGTATGATGCTGAATTTCACTTATCATATTGTGGGCACAAGGGTTGCCGTTCAAATGTACTAGATCAGACCTGCTAAGACTCATGGTTTACCTGTTTTAAGACCCTTTTTCTGTACAGATTAGTCAATTAACTGGAAATAAATATATTATATTATATTATATTATATTATATTATATTATATTATATTATATTATATTATATAAGAAATGCATATTGAAATATAATGTACACAATAGTGCAAATTTCATTTCCTTTGGTGTTGCCAAATGCAATTTTATTAACAATACTCCACTTTAATTAGAGAATATTATTATTATTCAAATGTAGTAACTATGTAAACTGATAGCGTGTTGTGCTTAAAGCTTCACAGTTTAAAATAAACACCCTTTCACCTACTTTCCTATTCATGTCCATCTGCTTTATTTATGACCACTATGACTATTATCCCTATAAGGGTGACAAGTTGGCTTTTAACTTGGTAAGAACTTCAAAATAAAAGGACAAAATGACCTTTAAAGATAATTTGACAAATGTATAAATGTATTATGTAACAAGAATGTTTAAATGTCATGATGAATTTAATATTTCACCGGAGAAGTTGCTGATTTTGAAATCATTTACAGGCACCCCTAGTAGCTCTGCCCCAGATGACTGAATACTGTGGTGGTTTGATCTGATCAGCAGCAGGGGCAAAACCTCTGAACCTATGGCTAAGACATTGCTTAGGACTGGGGCCAGCTGGCTCAATACAAAAAGAGTTGGTTACTGTCCAGTGGGTTCACCAGCTCAAAGTTCACAGAGAAATCCTTGAGAGATGCTTCAGAGATCTTCTGAAAAGCTATTCCAGGGCTGGACTATTGCTCTCTACAACCTGTAACACATACAGATCTGCACTACCAGCTCAATTCATACTGGGGTCTCCATTTATTTGAGGGTCAACAAAAGGACTGATTGCCAGCCAACATAGAGAGATACTGAAATTCCACAGGGTGGTCCCAGCAGAGTGTGAGAGTAGGCAGGCACAGTCAGCTTTGTGTTATAATTTGGCTCTCAATGTTGCCTTTGTACACACAAGTTGAAGCAGGCACATGCATGGGCAAAGACTTTATCTCACCCATATAGATTAGAAATATAGATAATGAGAATAAGTTGTGTTTAATTCTATGTATAGCTATTATGTTTGGATACAGCTATCTTAAAAGTAATGTTGGCATTGTGCTGAGTGGATTGTCAGGTAACCAATTAACACCACAGAACCAGGGGTCATGGATTTGAATTCTGCTTAGCTAACATCTGCCCAAGGTGTTTCTTGTGGAAGTCAGTCCATCATGCTACAGCTCACCCATGATTTAATCCCTTTAACCCAGTGAGGTCAGCCTCTAATTAATGAACAGCGGAAGTCCTCCCTATTAACAAGAAGTACAAAATAACTAGACTGAGAAGTAGGAACTATAACAAGCCAGCTTGCAAGATCCAAATAACATCCATCCCTTTTCCCAAACCACTTATCCTATTCAGGGTGGCCTGGAGCCTATCTCAGAGACTATGGGCACAAGGCAGAGAACAACTCAGGATGGGGTGCCAACCCACTGCAGGACACATTCACGTACCATTCACTCACACATGAACACCTATGGGCAATTAGATTTAGCATGTTTTTGGATTGTGGGGAGGAAACCCCACAATGACACAGGGAGAACATGCAAACTGCACACATATGGAGCCATGGTGGAGACTCGAACCCAGCACCCACAGGGCAGAGCGACAGTGTTAACCACTACACCACCATGCAGCCTGCTACAAAAACATGCTGTACTTAAATGTAATAAAAAATCATACGGTTACAAGTACTTTTATGAACTTTGGGTTGAATGACATTTAGGCAGCTGTTGAAAACTTTTCAGAATGTTCTAGAAAAAATTTCACACAAATCTAAATAAATCAAGTACTTTTGTCTAAATAAAGATAAAAGATGTGGATTGGGGTTGAGCATAATGATACATCTTTAAATGGTTCATAATAACAGTGATGCCATTAGTTCATGACCTTCTTGGCAACCCCCCGCATTATTGCATTTCTGGAGTGAAAGTAATTCCTACTTTCTGATCTGAAATCATATCACATTCAGCTTAGAGCTGCCTACCAGTCAAACTGTCGATACCAAAAACCGCTCTTCTAGAAACCAAGCAAACAACTACAAACTGGCTGCATTTAACATTTGAACACACGGCTGTACGGCTGCTGGGGGAAGAAGATGCACATGTTCCGGCAACAGAAGTGCTTCCAAGCTTGTGAACTTTAGCCTACATTTTACTAACAGGAACTGTGCAAAAAAAAAACACAGCGGTTACTGAAGCAGGGGAGAGTGGGTCCCCCAGAGCTTGTCTTTGTGGCAGCCTTTTCTAGCTAGAAGAGCTCCCATAAAAGGTGAGGAATGATAGTCAAAATAACTGAGGAAGACACCAGCTAACTTAAGAAGAGTGCAATCAGAAAGTGAAATAACAGACCGGGTACCTTCAAGAGGCAGCTTACGCGGAGTGAGGAGCTTAGTTTGCTTCCGCATTAAAGTCGATACGAATGTAGAGTCTTTCTTTCTCTCTGCTCCTCGTCTCCCGTCTCACGCCCTCCAGCAGCAAGAGTGTCCATGTGGGAGCTAGTAAGAGCTGTTTTTGTGCTGAGCCCAAAGGGCAGGGCAACGCAGCCAGCCAATGCTCCTTTAGCCTGAGCAGGAGGAGGGGCAGCCCGCCCCCCTGCCGCAGGACTTGTTTGCCTTACTTTTCTCATACAACACAAAGAACCCCTCATTAAAACCCCATAAGCATTAATGTTTACACTTTATATACAGGGACCCTCTGTGACAACTTACGTGGCCAACAGGGTAAAAAAAAACGAGGAGGGCACGTCTGGGCAAAGTGACTTTGGAAGTATCGTACACATAAGAAAGTTTAAAAACCAGCTCCTTGCAGCAAAAGCGTGGACATTGCCTGAGCACCTGGCCCAAACAATCAAAAGGGCCTCCCTTTTGACTTCCTGAGTGCCCCTTTTTGATCACAAACATCCACGCTAACTTTCCTGAGGGGGACTTAATCCCCTGCAAAGCCCCTGCACAGCCCCAGGCACTGCGGCGCTGCAGCTGTGTCAGGAAATTGTTCAGCCTTTCAAAGAAGCATGAATTGTTTACATTGAAATCCTGTCCCTTTTCTTCCAAAAACATTTTCTAAAAAGAAAAGTCATCTTGTGTACATTCACTATCATGTCTTCCGATAGGGGCTGTACTTTCTTGACTCTGAAGGCTTCTGTAGAAATATCTGGGTATGCAAACAGGAAAAAAAATGCTTAAAAAGATTTGGTTAAAAATGCCAGCTAAAGGAATCACGATGTGAATAAAATTAGCAACACTGACTACAAGAACATATATCAAAATGCCAGAGATGGCCAAAAATACATCAAAATGTATTTTCACACAAAATACCCCACTTGCAAGTGTATCAGAATAGACTACAAAATACAGCTATCAACAAATTGTCAAAATAAACTGCAATATTTTGTATTTTATATACAAATACAAAAATACATTTCACATACTTTTATATGAACCTTTTTATTCACAAAAACACTCAATACATTTACATGCACACTAATAAAATCGAATTATTGTGTTAGTCCAACTCAAACCAGACTTTTAAAGTACATGTTAACTTGTCAGCGTAACTAAAATCATACTAAATTAAATTTCTCAGTGTCGGACTTAGATACCCAGGGTTTACTCCTGCATGTATACATTCAATCGACCTTAAACTGGCCTAGGTGTTCTGCACATGCCCCACAGTTCCAACCCCCACCCCTCCCAGCCTTTGACCCGGAAGTAACAGAAAAACTGTGGAGTATAACAGAGGGCATACAGTTTCAAGTTTTACCTCCGCTGTGACAATCATAATCATTTTCATCCTTGCTGTTTAAATCACTCTTAGGCAGGTTTTTGAGAAATTTCTTAACTCCTTTTATGTTTCATAAATACCCCAATATTTATTACAACAAAATCACATTGTAATATTTGAAATTATTCCAGTACCTTGCTGTCATAGTATATTAAATACTTTATTTTTTGTTATGCCAGAATTATGTGTCCTGGGTATGACGTTACACTGCATCCGGCACTGCGAGCAGTCCTCCAGCTGAAGGAAAAAATTTTGGGGGTTGGTGGTGGGATTTGCATTCCAGCCACCGTAAAAAAAAACTCACAACAGCTGGAAATAAACAGGCACGATACCCTTATGCTCTCTGTGGGAGTACCTCTGCTGCAGTTACCCACAGGAAGGCTGCATGCACCATGAAGGCGATGGGGGAAAGCTTCTGGGAGCCCCATCTCTGGAGAAGAAACCATCGCAGAGCTAATAGGGTCAGGCCTGTTGGGGATCGGGGCTGGTGTGGTGCTGAGGCGTCGCCTGATGCATGGTGGCACTTGAGTCCCAGTTTGTGGGGGCCCATCCGGGTGGGTGCCTGGAACGTCTTGTCTCTTTGGCTAGATGACCATCTTCCTCTGCTGTCGGGGGGAGCTTCATAATCTCCGCATTTCGGTGGCAGCACTCTCTGAGGTATGCAGACCGAGGAGTGGGTAGATCTCTGTAGGTGGGTATACCTACTTATGGTCTGGCCGGTCTGATGGCTGCCATACTCAGGGAGTAGCTGTTGCTGTAGCGGATCGGCTCCTCCCGATGGTATCTGATGTCACTCCTTTCAATGTATTATGAGACTCAGGCTAAGGCACTCCTTGTGTGTGTTGGCTGTTGTCTCACGGTATGCTCAGACTGCAGTGAGTGATGTCTCTTTGAGGGAGACACTTTACTCATAACTTTGCTTGGTTGGTGATGGGTGCCCACGAGGTGACACTCCTCTGGTCATGGATGACTTGCGATAACATTGTGACCGCTGGCCCTGACAAACCTGGCTATGAGGATTGTGTCAGTCCCCATGGGTCTGGAGACCAGGGTGAGAGTGGCTCCATGTTCCTTGACTTTGCAAAAGATCAGGGGTTGCAGGTCACTGGATCCTGGGTTCAATGCCCTGAGCTGCATTGTTGGACTTGGTACTCCAATACCGGTGGTGTGGTGAAGGAGATCGACCACATTGTCATAGGCAGACGATGGAGGCTCCTGCAGAACTGCAGGGTCTACAGAAGTGCCCAGTATGTGAATTCTGACCACGGACTTATTGTTGCTACTCTGAAGATTCAGCTTAGATCCAGTAGCCTACCACCTACTAGGAGAATGAGGCTGGAGCTGGCCAGACTCCAAGATCAAGCTGTTTCTGATGAGTCTGCACGCAGTTTGTTTGAAGAATTTGCAGACTTGGGTGTGACTGCTGACACTAAAGTGATGTGGGAGACCTTCTGTGAAAAGACCCTGAAGGTTACTGTTGCTAGTGTTCCCAAAGGGAGGTGTTCGATCTCGCAGGGCACCCTGGATATTATTGAAAGGAGTCGCAGCGCGTGACTTGGTGGCACCTCCAGTCTGTACCAGGAACTGAGGAGAATGGCTGTGAGGGCACTGAGGACAGATAATGAGGCGTTAGTTAGACGAATCTGTGAGCAGGTGATACATCATCTGTGGTCTAGTGACCCACGTCCTGCTTACAGAGGAATCGAAGCATTACGCACATCTGAATCTGTTCCTCTGAGACTTGTAGTCAGGGCGGGTGATGGAACAGTCCTTATGGATCACACTGCAATTGTGACCTGCTGGGCTGGCTACTTTGAGCAGTTGTTTAAAGCTGACCCTCCAGCTAGGACGTTGGATATCTCTGAGTCCATGTTCTTGAGGCTGATCCTCCAATGAGCTGTGAAACACCTAATCTCACTCAGATTGCACGGGTGGTGAATCAGTTGGGGGTAGGGGTATCCGGGTCAATAAATTGATTGCCCTCTCGTGCATGTATACTGAGCCAAGGACAGTAGTCCAATTAAATGGTGTAGTCAAGCTATAACCACAGTTTAACTTAGCTGTGCATGTAAACGTACTGACTCAAATAGCCAATCATAACAGCAACATTTTTTTCACTGCTTAACGGGAGACAACATAAATGTAAAACCAAGCAAAAGATCAAATTTTCTGAAGTGTCGAATATATCCCAACTACTTATGTAACCACCCATATAATGGTAAGTCAATAAAATGAAAAAAATAATAACAAACTCAGAAAGATGCAAATAACACAAAACAGCAAAATTTAAGATGAAAAATGACAAACCCAATTTAAGCACCTCACTCAGCAACATCTTAAAAACACAAACAGGTCCGAATGGAGTTTGCAAGGCTTTTGGTTTGACACAAGTGATCAAATATCGGCTCTAATGACCATTCATTAAAATGTCAGAATACATATTTTAAATACATATTTTAAATACGTGTATCAGAAATACTGCCCGGTCCTGCCAAATGCTGTATTTGCTTCTTGCCCCTGCATTGGCAGCTGTCATTTCTTTGGCTTTTAAGTGAAATGCATGTTCAGTTCTCCCACATACAGTTGTGACAGTTTCTCACATATCCCAAACCCTTAGTGCTGTGAAACGTGGTACATGGTGGTATTATAGACCACATCATCCTTATGTACACTGATCAGCAATAACATTAAAACCACACGCTTCATATTATGTAAGTCCCCATCATTCTGCCAAAACAACTCTAACCCATTGATGCATGGACTCCACAAGACCTCTGAAGGTGTCCTGTGGTATCTGGCACCAAGACATTAGCAGCAAATCCTTTAATCCTGTAAATCGCAAGGTGGGATCTCCAAGGATCGGACTTGTTTGTCTAGCACATCCCACAGATGCTCAATTGGATTGGATTTTTCATGTTCCTCAAACCATTCCTGAATAATTTTTGAAGTGCGGCAGGATGCATTATCCTGCTGAAAGAGGCCACTGCCTTTGGGGTATAACATGCCAGAAGGAGTGTACTTGGTCTACAGCAATGTTCATTATGTAGGTGATACATGTCAAAGTAACATCCACATGAATGTCAGGACCTAAGGTTTACCAACTGAACATTGCCCAGAGCATCACGCTGCCTCTGTCAGCTTGCCTTCTTTTCATTATGCCTCCCGGTGCCATTTCTTACTAGGTAACAAGATGTAACTCATCAAACTAGGCCACCTTCTTCCATTGCTCCATGGTCCAGATCTGATGCTCACATGCCCAATGTAGGTGCTTTTGCCGGTGGACAAGGTTCAGAATAAGCACTCTGATTGGTCTGTGTCTAAGCATCCCCGTATTCAGTAAGTTGTGATGCACTGTGTGTTCTGACACCTTTCTTTCATAGCATTAACTTTGTTAACAAATTGTGCATCAAGAACTCTTCTATTTCAAGAATACTGGACCAGACGGGCTAATCTTCACTCACCACATGCATCAATGAGCCTTTGGGTGCCTGTAACCCCGTCACTGGTTCACGAGTTTAGTCAGGCAGATCTTTATGCTTTGCCTATTTTTCCTACTTCTGTTCAGAACCGCTGGGAGCACAGTGGGGAGACAAGCACTGGAGTCCAGGCGTAGGGGTAAAACTCGGGGTTTATTGAAGGGGTGACACAATTGGGAACACAGCAAACACTAGCGAGGTTGAAACGTTAATGACAAGATTGGGGAAAGACTAACTGAGAAGCACTTAAATACACGGACTCAGTTAAACAAGACTAGGTACAGTTGGTAATCAAGAGGAGTCCACACAAGGTTAATGATGGGATGTGGCACACAGAAAGAGCTCAAGCTTGGAAGGCCTCCATCTTCAGTCTGGCAGCTCCCTTTACTGCTGGTGTCCACCACCGGGTTTTGGGATTGCCACTGTGACAGACACCAACTACCTTATGGCCACAGCTCCACATAGCTGCTTCTGCATTGTACTCCCTCAGGATGCAGGATAAGTTGTGCCAGAGGTACAAGTTGCAGATTTCCCGGACAGAGGCCTCCGCCAGATGCTCCTAGTGCATACAGGCCCTGTTTAGGGCTCCAACAGTGATGTGACACCATCATGACTATTTCTAATAACAGATATTCACTAAATATTCTAAGGAACTTTATTAAAAAAAAATAATAATAATAACTGATTTGTAAAATAATGCAAAATGCAGCATGGATCTGGACAATTTTAAGTTTGCTGACTGACAGAAATGCTACTTAGACTCCTAGGGCCGGTTTCCCGAACAAGGATTAAGACTAGTCTTGGACTAACTTGCCGTTTCAATGGAGATTCACCATTGTAACTCTAAACTAGTCTAGGTTTAGGCTTAATCCTTGACTGGGAAACTGGCCACTAGTGTTGGAGCACCATTTCTGGAAGACTGACTCCCAGCAATGAAGCAGCGAGTCCCAGTGCAGAAACTCTGAGTCTGAACTGAAGTACTAAGTCAGTGCATACGCACAGGAACCTTACAGTTTATCAACATGTTCTATCTCAGGCAGTGACAGCTGGAGCGATATATACCTATACACCGCTGAGCATTACGACCACCCACACATAAAGGGAATAATGTTTACTATCTAGTAAAATCGGTGCTTGTCAAGGTCTGAGGTATATTGGAAAGTGAGTCAGTGTTCATAGTTGAAATATAGTAATATGTTCACACGTTCCACTTCTGGTGATGTGCCTTTTCTTTTGCCATTATGAAACAGTACTTAACTTATAAAAAACAGATTTTCAGTTCACTCATATTTACATTAAGGTAATTTAGATAGTTGTCAGTAAAAAGCCCTCTGGCATCCCCACTCCTGTATTGACACAGTTGCTGTTATCGACATGCTGTACACATCTGGTTTCAGTATAGTTGTTGTTTTTAACAGTGTTGCACAATGTTCAGCTTAGGTATGGGATTTTGAAATGAACTCCCATTCTTCCTCACGTCCCTGAAGGCCATAAACTGCCATCGGCATGTTACGATGTATGTGCAGACACATGCCTAGTCACACGCTAAGAACATTGTGTGTCACTTTGCATGTCAGTGTTCTGGGATGAGCTAGCGTCCACTCAGCATTAAGCCTCTAGCCCCTGGGTTAGACTCTGGGTCAGCATCACCCAGGCTGCAAATGGGTATGAAAAGGGTATGAAACTTATATAGTGATACACTCTGACTTGGCTGGGATGGAAGATGCTGGGAAAGGGAGGGGCCAGGATGCAGGGGGTCAGACATTTTTTTTTTTGGCTCCGCTGCTCATCCTAAACGAGTAGAGGACTTCAAGTGGAGGGAGCTGACAGCCAATGATCTTCTCCACACATCACACAATCCCAGGCAGGCAGACAAGGTGCTGCAAGATGACTTGTTGGGGGTTGGGGGGGGCATAGTCCTTTTTTTCTCAAATCTTGCATAAAAGTTGTTTAGCTGGTTTGGCAGTGAAGGTTCTGCTTTAGCGATTGGCAGTTTTGGTTTAAAATTGATGGTGTGAATATCCCTGTAGTTTGTCTCTGTATTTGTACACCACAGCTTTATTGAGAGCATGCTTGGCCTTTTTGTTTTCTTCTTTCGTCACCATTCCTGAAGCGTTGTCTCCCCAGCTCAGTTGTAAATCAAGGTTTGTTGTTATTGTATTTATATATGGACTTTGTTGGAATACAAGCCTCTTCACAAAGCTGATGTAGGAGGTGACTGCTCCAGCTTGATCAGCCAGGTTGCTGTTGTTGGATTTAAATATTTCCCAGTCAGTGGAGTCTAAAACGTTCTTCAAAGCACCTGTGGCTGCAGTGGACCATGTTTTCACAAGTTTGATTTTGGGTCATGTAGCTTCGAGCTTCCGTATGTAAGAGGGGATGAGGTGGATGAGTGAGTGGTTGCCCACACCCATTCTGTGTCTCACCCCACATCTTATGGGTTTCCGACAGTGAGTTCATCCCATCTGGAGCACATTTTTAGATTTGAAATGTCTCTAAATTGCTGCTAGTTTGTGACTGTGTGCAAGTGTTACACCCTCTATTCCTCCTCCTTGTGTCCTGTGTCTCCTGGGGTGTTCTGCGCTGATCGGCATGGAGGATATATGGAGATGGAGCTGTTTTCATTCCCATATTTAAGCAATCCTGCTTCTTCCTGTTTTTGATGACGAGGGTCAGGATAAGTAGCTCAAATAAGTGCACGCAGACAGCAGTATGGTTTACCACTGCCCACACTTCTGAACCTACTGACTAGCTTCTTTTTTGTTGGGCTGAAAGTGACTTTTTGAGTGGGAGCCCAGAAACAACAAACCCACCATTGAACACACACTACTGTAAATTTACAGACATCGGTTCACAATGATTTAGACTCTGGCAAGAAGCCAACACAAACACATGAAGAAATTAGGAATGCAGAAATAGAAATTAAACCCCAACTTTGGTTATGTGAAACTAAAGCATGCTGCCCCTCCCTCTTTACGAAAATTATCCTCAGAAACATTACCAGATAATATCTCTAGTGATATTTCTTATAATTTCTCAGCCCATTCTACTTTCCATCTTCCTCTGCATCACATAATTTCTTTTTGTCACCTCAAAAATAACAATATAGTGTGCCACTACTCCTAATCATCCTGCTTTCACAGCCCTCAAAACCAATGACATACAAATATATTTTCTAAGTTGTAACTTTGCCCCCTAGAGATGTTCTTACAGTTTTTTTCAGTCACTAACAAGCATTTGTCCAACCAAGTGTCACATTTTCAAAACTCTTACAGTTTTTTCCAATCATTTTAACGCGTGTCTCAATACCATGTCCACTTTTTCAAAACACTTAGCACATGCACCATGCCATTGGACCATGTGAGCTAAGCTATGTATACTTTTGCATTGCTTTGACACAATATGCATTCGATCCCCACTTCCCCCAAATTTCATGAATACTTCTTTCAGTCAGTGTTCGCCACCAGCAAAACTTTGTACAACTACAGCCGATTTTTCAGTCATTTAGATAATCTGTTCAAAACAGTTAACTTTCAGGTCAAAACTTAATGAAATTTAGAGCGCTGTAAATTGAAATATGTTGCATTTTGACAGACAAAGGACACTATGCACTTGCACTAACACAAATAATTGTGCTTTTAGCAGAAATTTCATAATTTTGTTTTTGTTTGCTGCTTCGTTACCATCTACACCATCTATACAAATGAGGCCATGGAGTGCCCTTTTCCTTTTTGCAAGACAACACAACGTAATCTGCGCAAAAACAGTGGGTATGGCAACACATATATTACAGTAAAACATTTACATTTATTCATTTAGCAGGCACTTTTATCCAAAGCGACTTACAGTGAAGTACTCTATCTACAGGGACAGTCCCCCTGGAGCAAGCTGGGGTCAAGAGCCTTGCTCAGGGGCACAATGGTGTCACCCCCTGGGAATGAACTCACAATTTTCCGGTGTTCCTACAGTAATAGGAACCCAGATCCCTAACCACTAGACCACCACAATCCCCCTAGATCCAGGATCTCCAAGTCCGGTCCTGGAGAGTTACTGTCCAGTAGGTTTTCTATCCTACCTGGCTTCTGATGAGCCACGCCTCTTCCTGGTATTTACTTGAGTATATGTGTGACTCATCAGAAGCCAGGTAGGATAGAAAACCTACTGGACAGTAACTCTCCAGGACTGGAGTTGGAGACCCCTGCCCTAGATCACCCCAAGCATTTTACAATGGTTGAAACTGGAAAGCTGA
>JAODJW010000106.1:9781849-9796756 GCA_026777045.1 Hyperopisus bebe | reverse complement strand
TTTCACTTGGATTATAGCTTCCATTATTTTTCCAGTAATGCTAGTTAAACTGATTGGCCTGTAGTTTGCTGGATTACATCTGTCCCCTTTTTTGACTATTGGCTTTATATTAGCATGCTGGTATTATATGGTATAAGCCTAATGAATTATGAGACAAGCAGTTTTCAAAGTGGTGATTCCCATTTAGTCACATGAGTTACTAATAGAAAAAAAAAACAAATAGGCAGTTAAATTTTTGATAAATATTAATGTCAAATTGGAACCACATTGGAGACTTGAGTTTTGACTCGGACTCTAATTTTGTGACTCGTGAACATCTCTGCTAGACAGGACATTACTTGCACCAGGGGGGAGACAGGAGCAGGGCAAGGGACTGTAGGGAGGACAGACTGAACAAACAAGACAGAGACAGGGCAAGCACATGGATGGACCATAAGGACAGGGACAGAAACACTAGTGTGGAGCACAGAGAGAACGGACTGAGGCACAACCACAGGAGAGGGTGAATACCAGAGGGAAACCAAAGCCAGACAGGAAAGTGGTTTTGTTAGTTTCATACGGGTGAATCTTGCATCTGTTACATCTTAAATCTGACAGAGGTGGTATACGTCATGAATAGATACCCTGGCCCTTCAAACAGCCTGCATCCACCACTGGTATCGTGTTCCTCTAAAATGATGATTTGGCAGCTCTAGTTAGAAATTCCTTCAGAAGGATTTCGTGGAAATTATATTATTATAGTGGCGACCTGCAAAACCGGTAGCAGTCAAGTGCCGAAAGTACTATGCTTGTGTAACAAAAGAACTAGTTGAACACGTCACTTAAGGCACTATTCCAATGCAGTCTGCTCTGCAAGTATCCTCCTTTACATACTGCCTGGACTGTGATTGGTTGAAAGAGCCAAGATAATATCAACAGGCAGGGACTGTCAACATTAGCAGGTGGTGTCACCTGTTCTGTTCCTCGAAGACCATGGAGGAGTACCACCAACCAGAGGTGCAGCTGCCGATGGCTGGCCAGAACAGCAGCACACATGTCCCGGTAACCGGATCCCAAGAAAGAGGCCAGTGGGGCAGCAAAATGGAGTATATCCTAGCTGTAGCAGGAAACATCATTGGCTTGAGTAACGTTTGGAGATTCCCGTACCTCTGCTACAAGAATGGGGGAGGTGAGTACAAACTATACAGAGCATGGGCGTGCCTCTCAGTCTTTCCAGGAACACAGTAACCCAGCATTCAGCTTCAAACTCACATAACAGGAAGTTGAAATGAATAGAATGAGATTTTCAACCTTTCACTGCTGGGGTTGCTTTTACCCCTCATCATAAATTAATTGATTATGTTCCCAGTTTTTATATGACAGAACTGTGTTATACAGTCCATCTGTGGGGATAACCCACTCCCCTGGATAGACTAGGTTAAACCGATACTCAAACTATTGTGCTATTCTGAGCAGGTGTGCCCCACAGTGGCAGGTTAGTGTCCAGTTAGGGACAGAGGAATGTGACAGAACAAGCCTCCAGTTTCACCTCGCAAACAACTGCAAGTAGATGAAACGAATCTTTTAGCCAAACTGAGTTGACGTTTGTCTTTTAATGCTATGAATTATTTATATGAATTTAAGAGATGTGAAGTATAAGTAAACTTTAAGATAAATTTAAAAATCTTACTTGGTTCTTCCAATGAATATGCCACGTGAATCTGATAGAAATTGATAATTGTTAGAAATTAAGCTGGCACTTAAATTAATGTAAAAGGAAATAGCATGGGATAATGGAGTGGAAATAAAAATAAAACTAAAACCATGTAACGTAAAAGTAAAATAAATACTGTAGGTAAAGCAACAACAGTAACATGCTGACCATCAGTTTTGTTACTTATTTGATCATTATTTAACATAGCAGCTCCATTCTCATTAAAAAGGTCAAAAAGATCATTGTTAAATTCACACATTACAAAATGTGGCCTTCAAGCACTGTTATACATATACAGGTGTCCCCTGATCAACATTCAATCAACACGCATTCTCATTAATGGCTGTGGCCTCAAAAATTACAACAAAAAAATAAAATTTGTGTTTTAATGCCAGATGTAGTAGCCTCTGTTTTATAAAACATGTAGGCAGGCAATAGGTTTAGTTGTCAGACTGCAAAGTCACTCTACTGTACAGCGTTGCCTAATTTCTAATATTATGTTTTAATAAACCCCACTCACCTTTAAGTGTTTAAAATGTGAAAGTTAATGTAAAAAGTCAGAAGAAGGTAAAGTGTTCGTGGTTATAAAAAATGAAGAATGATTTATTTTAGAAAAAAAAAGAATCTTTAAATACAAAACTTCTTAAAATTGACATGCACATGGTTGATACGTGGTTGTTTGCGATGCACGGTAAGCTTTTCATGTTTACTATACATGGTACGTGTTTCATGTTTTATAAAAGATAAAAAGAAGAATTATTGTACAGTACTGTACTGTACCAAATGTTTTCACATTGTGCTTTAATAACCCATAATAAAGTTTAAAATACAGCACTATCCAGAAGATACCTAAACTATTTTGTAGAGTATTAAAGGCATCTTACACCATGGCAGGGCAGAGTAGCCTAAACTTTCTAAATGATTATGGTAACATTTGATCAGCGTCCAAATCGTTTAACATCCTGTTTTACAGAACATAATGCAGACGTTAAATGAGGGATACCTGTACATCACAGTTAGTCCCCATGATACAGAAAAAGGGAACCAAATCCCCCAACACTTGTACAAAAGCCCTTCCTCTCACAGTACATATCCTCCTGGCAAACAGGGAATGAGCAATGTGAATGTCAGTTTTGAGGTAAACTGAAAAATGTTTATCTTCAAAAGAAATCGGTGCAAGTTTTTCTTAATATTATCTGTTGAGACCATCATTGTGGAACAGAAACACACATTATACTTTTGTTTTTGGGCATTGCTGATTTTTTTTATGGTTTCATATTTCAGATTGAACCTTGAGTTTTCAGGTCAAACAGTGCTACAACTATACACTAAGAGGAAAGTCTTTGCTCGTTTTCTTGCAAGAATTTTTTTTTGCTTAGTCAAAAAAGTACAATTGCTAACAATTACAACATTAGGCTTAGCTTAAAGTCAAACATAGCCTTAAGATCAAACACACTTCTTCGGAGAAAGTCGGAGCCTCAGATGAGCTGGACACAGTTTGCGTCAACAAGTAGATCTCAGGAGACAATAATCAGGCATACATGAGGATTAGCAAGAAGAGATGGCAATACTGGTGGGTTTCAGACAGATTCAAGTCAAGTCAGATTTTACTGTCATTTCAAAATATGCAGACGTACAGTAAAAGGAAATAGAATTCCAGCAAACCACACCTGTAATCACAGGAACAAGACAGCAGCTATGTGCGAAGTGTCCACCAAGGAACAACATCCAAGGTGATGATGAGGTCTCTGCAAGCCTGACCAAAAATCATGAGATACAACATTGAGGGATTAGTTACAGAAAACTTATAACTCTAAAGCAAATTGCATGCACCATGGCTTATGTTCAAAGACAATCAACAACAGGCTTGAACTGAAGATAGCACAGGTGTAACATTAAACTTCAGTTTGACTTCATAATTTGCTATGTTTATCTTTTTTTCCAGTGACTTGAGCTAGAACTATTTAGGTATTTAAGCTAGAGGTATATAACCTGCTCTGGCCTCTAGAATGGCAAGCAGAAATCTTACACATTGTGGGCTTCATAGCCTTAATCCTCCATTCACAGGAGATATGCAGGCAAAGGAGATTTAGATAAGGGATAATGCTGGATAATACAAACTTCAGTCTTTCCTGATTCATTTCATGTTTCCCATCATGGCGTGGAAAACATTAATTAATGTTAAAAGCATTTCAACAGACACATGTATATGTACCTTTGTGCAAGTGACAAAACTTGAAACTTGAAAACAAATGAGTTAAATGGCCTTAAGACAGTTAATTTAGGCAAACAAGATGATAACAAATGGAGTGGATTTCAAACACCCTTTATGAAGGATATTTCCTATAGTACTTCACAATCTTGTTGTCACTTTGGGTCGAAATTCTATTATTGGTGCTACTTACGATTGCTACACTTTCTCAAATGTCAAGGTGCCCTGACTCACCTGAGACAGCCAAATAGTGAGAAAACACTGATCCCCCGATTTGAAATATGAAGTGCTGCCTTTTCTTCTCCCTGTTAATGATTGCCAATCAACATTGCAGTACAAGGAAGCAAGACACATAACTTGCCAAATTATATGATATCATAGCGATTACGATTACAGAAGTTTTCCATGCCACGATGCTCCTCCTTCCTGTTTTGCAGGCAGAGGTTAGTGTAAAGTCTGTTGACTAGGGTATGTTCACAGACTATCATATCTGGATGAATATGCAATAATCATCACAGAAGTGATTAACATTTACACTGCAGGCATGAATATAGCCCTCACATTCCCCAATTAGTGCCATTTACCACAAGAAAATCAGCAATGGAACCACAAGATTCAGAAAGTGTTTCTACCTAGAAGCCATTAGGCTATTCAGCAGCTGCTAATTATAAAATATAATCTCAATGAATAACAAACTCCTGATCATTTTCACACTCTGGCGTCTTCACTCTCATTTTCCATTTCTTAGGATACAATTTTTTGGTGCTGTTTATTTTTGGTGTTATTTATATGCTGCTTAACAGTTCCTGTTGTGCATATTATCTGATAATATGCAGTAGGCAAATGAGTAAGTAGGTACACATCTCATTGTACTATATTAATAAACTGAATGTTTACCCATAAAAAATACTACATTCTAGATGTGCAACACTCTGCATCTGAAAAAGTTGGAATATTTGATGCAGATTTGTTTTTGATTAATTGCTCACCTCATAAAATGCACTGTAGTATTTTGACTATAGTTAATGTATGATACTTTGAAATGAAGGGACCATGCTTTTCTCCCCAGGGGCTTTCTTCATCCCATACGTTCTGTTCCTGTTCACCTGCGGCATACCCCTCTTCCTGCTGGAGACTGCCCTGGGCCAGTACACCAGCCAAGGGGGCATCACCTGCTGGAGAAAGATCTGCCCTCTCTTTGAAGGTAAGTATGAAATCATGCTACATTTGAGTACAGGTTTAGTGAGATCTTCTGTATTCAGGCTGCTGAGATGTAGTCAGAAGATGAATTAGAAAATGAACTCAAACTGAATAATGAAATGTGAAACAGTGATTCAATCATCCCTTTTACCTTTTCTCTCTCGCTTCTCAGGAGTGGGATACGCAGGTCAGGTTGTTGTGTTGTACACCAGTATTTACTACATCGTCATCCTGGCCTGGGCCTTGCTATACCTTATCTTCTCCTTCAGCTCTGAGCTCCCCTGGGCCACATGTCATAACTACTGGAACACAGGTGAAGAGGCTGTCATCGGGCTTGACTGTATTTGCAGATCTTAAGAACACCATGCAGTTTGTCTTAGAGCAGAACCATTGACCACAACTCTGTTTCTGAAATGATTCAGAAACCTGTGTTCCACTGAGCCAGAATATCACTGACCAGATGCTGGACAAAGCTACCTCCCCAGTGGTGGAATTCTGGGAGTAAGTATTCGACAGAACCCCAGAGCATGATGGGATTTAATCAGTGTGTTAAGTGTTTCAGGTGCCATTGTAAAGCTCAGAATGATACTTTAAGAAATATATATAAATCTATCCAATGTCCCGTCAGGAGGAGGGTGTTGGGGTTGTCCTCAGGGATAGGAGAGATGGGCACTGTGCGGTGGGACCTATCTCTGTGTCTCCTGGTGTGCTGGATCATCTGTTATTTCTGCGTCTGGAAGGGTGTAAGGTCTACTGGAAAGGTGAGGGATCACCCCCCACTCTGACACTCTACCCAGAATTCCACCTGGCTGGCTTACATTTAGAGACAAGCTTCTGCTTCTAGGTGGTGTACTTCACAGCCACCTTCCCCTACGTGATGCTGGCGGTGCTGCTGATCCGGGGGCTCACACTTCCTGGAGCAAAAGATGGTGTTTTGTTCTATCTGTACCCTGATCCCACTCGACTCTCTGATCCTCAGGTACTATTAACTCTCATAACAACTCTTACATTTATTTCATTGCACCTGGTGAACAAAAGTCATTTTGAATGCCCTAGGTGAATTCACCATTTTCACTTTAAAACATCTGGCAATGCATTATATTTCTGGTTATTGAAAAGAATTAACTGACTCACAAGGCATAAAAATAACACTTGGATTTCTGGGATATGACTGGAAGTGCATTTTTGGTTTTCCCCCTCCAAATTAAGCTTTGTTAGTGCTGACCTTATCAAAATCCTTTGTTTCAGGTATGGGTGGATGCGGGGACACAGATTTTGTACTCTTATGGCGTCTGCACAGGCTGTCTAATGGCTCTAGGCAGTTATAACAAGTATAGCAACAACTGCTACAAGTGAGTGTGAAGGAAGGATCAGGAAGGATTTCACCCTTAGGAGCAGCTGAATCCTATATAATACGACTGCACTGTATGTAGCTCTTAATGTTGATGACTGAACAGAGTATCCTTCATTGCAGAGACTGCATGTATCTCTGCCTGCTAAACAGCGGCACCAGTTTTATTGCTGGCTTTGCCATCTTCTCAGTGCTGGGCTACATGGCCCACGAACAGGGCGTGGACATCTCTGTGGTGGCGGAGTCAGGTAAGCGGGAACTTCAATGTCACAACTACACATCAAAAGGCAGCAGATGTTAAGCCATTTCTACCACAGGTCCTGGCTTGGCGTTCATCGCGTACCCCCGTGCAGTGGCCAAGATGCCTGTGCCCCAGCTGTGGGCCGTCTTCTTCTTCATCATGCTCATCGTGCTGGGTCTGGATACTGAGGTAAGGTCGCCACCTTCTGGTTGGGAGTCAAAACTACAGGAATGAGAATGACCAGGATGTTTGACCGATATTGCAATGCTTCTCTTTTGAAAGTTTGTATGTCATGAGTCTTTGGTCACCGCCATCTCAGACATGTACCCCAGCTTCTTCCAATTTGGCCACCGGCGCAAGATTCTTCTCCTCATCCTCAGTGTGGGATCCTTCTTCATCGGCCTAGTCATGATTACAGAAGTAAGACGGGGCGACACAGAGACATAGAGACGGGGCGGTTAATATATTTTGTGTTTGTGCACTTTCATGCATATTATTAACATCATTAACATTTTCAACTTTTAAGGTATTGAAGGGAAAATTTTCAGGTTTGGGAAAAGTTAGGAGTAAGTAAAGTTAGGAGACTAAGGGGGGACATGATCCAGGTATATAAGATTCTAAGCGGTCTGGATGCTGTTCAGCCAAATTGTTATTTCAATATTAGTTTAAATACTAGAACTCTTGGCCATACTGTAAGTGGAAATTAGCGGGAGAACAATTTAAACTGAATTTGAGGAAGTACTTCTTTACACAGCGTGTAGAGTATGGAATAGTCTTCCTACTAGAGTAGTGCAAGCTAAAACCCCGGGTTCCTTTAGATCAGAGCTAGATAAGATTTTAACAACTCTGAGCTATTAGTGAAGTTCTCCGCAAATGAGCTTGATGGGCCGGATGGCCTCTTCGCGTTTGTGAATTTCTTATGTTCTTAACAATACACGTCAGGGAGTGCATATTAATTAACAGATAAATTATTAATGATAATAATGGTATGAATTCAAAATTCAATTGTAAAAGTGCTTTAAATCAGCATTTTTTGATTTTCATGTTCTTGATTAACCAATTTTAAACCCCCCCCCCCTCTCAGGGTGGACTTTATGTCTTCCAGCTGTTTGATTACTATGCCTGCAGCGGGATGACCCTGCTGGTCTTCGCCATCCTGGAGTCAGTCTGTATTGGTTGGGTGTATGGTAAGCAGTGAGCCCCATGTGGCATCTCGTCTGGGTTAACAATAACTGACTAAAGCTTTAAGAACACAAGACTTTCATCAACTCATTTTCCAAACCATGCTTAACCACCACAGTCTCACAGCGAGCGTGAATCCTTTGTGCAGGTGGTTCCCGTATGCATGACAACATTGCAGACATGATTGGCTACCGGCCTTGGCCCCTTGTCCGCTATGGTTGGATCTACTTAACCCCACTGGTGTGCATGGTGAGTGCCTTCATGCCCCCTGCTGGTGCTGGAGAAGCTAAAGTGCTGGAAGGAAAACAATAGATAATCCATGGCATATAAATTTTTACCGCTACTGCAACCTTTTGTATTACTGTTTTATTTTAATAAGCGTATTGAAGCAAAGCTTTATAATATACCACTGGCATAAATAACAATATATTTCATATTTTTAGTTTATTGTCAGTATTACTATGTACTACCTGTTTGATTTATTGTTAATATGGCTATGGACAATCTCAACTATCCTGACCTATTGTCAGTAAATTCACCTGCTGTCTCAGGTTGAGGCTGAAGCATTTATGTGGCTCTAGACTCTAAAGTAATTACATAAAACTGAAGGACAGTAAATGCCACCTAGCATTAACTGGAAGAAAAACTAGTGGAAGAAGACTGCTTGCATATTGATAGTTAATAATATGAAGGACCCGCTACAGTTGTCATGGTGGTGTTTGGGACCTGATGTTCCTATTCTTGTATCCACCTCTCTCCTTCAGGGTACCTTCATTTTCTCCCTGTTTAAGTACACCCCCCTCAGGCTAAACAACGTCTATGAGTACCCCTGGTGGGGTTATGCTATTGGTGGCTTCTTCACCCTCTCCTCCACACTCCTGGTGCCGCTCTGGATGATCTACACCATGGCCATCACTCCAGGGAGCATTTGGCAGGTGCGTGAGCTGGATGGTCAGTGCAAACCTTAATGGTGCTGCTATGTGGCTTAGCAAGCCAATCCTCCCTGCCTGTAATCATAAAGTCACCGGTTCAAGCCCTGGCCCTTGAGCCCCTAATCCCCAGGTCCAGGGGCAGCACAAGCTGTACACACTCTTGTGTAAATGGCAAATAAAGGATTTAATATCAGATTTAGTTTAATTATTAACAATGCTATTGTCACTGTGTAACACTGAACGGTAAGCAGCTACAAACTAAAAAACAAAAATCCAGAAAAGTCATTAGATTTAAACAAATACCTTTCTATGCATAGTAACAGGCAAAGTCTTCTAGATTTTGGTAACACTTTACTTGATGGTGCACAAATACTTAGTAATAACACAGTAACTGCTAAAGTACAAATCATGAACAAACCATTATTTAACTTGTCATATTCCTGACTTGTTCCTTCAGTAGTTCAGAGGTTTCCAAAATTAATAGCTATAGTAACAAATATAGTAATTGCAGTCAATTCATCATTTTTGAATTAACATGAGATCATTATATAACTAAAACGTAGTTTGTGGTTACTTAATACATAAGTAATAGCATAATATTACATTACTTGTGTGTTAACTAGATTTTTATTATCTAAAAGGGAAACCTTCCTACTCCTGGTATTTGAACCTAATTAATGAGCCATATTAGTTGCTCAGACAGATTGCAGTGTTTTGTGTCCTTAGTTTTTCTTTTACTTTATTTCTAAAGATCAATTTAAAAACTGGTAATAAACCAGTAAGATGGGCCTTAGTCTGACCGGGGCTCTGCTGCCTGCTCCGTTCCTACTGTCTTCCCTTTCTCTGCTACAGAGGGTTCGGACACTGTGCACCCCCGCAGATGACCTACCACGTCCTGGCTCACAAAAGAATAGCTCAGCCGCCTTTGAGAGCTTCACAGAGCTGTGCACCCTCCGTCCCAGCCGGACGCCCTCCGCCCACACTTCTGAACGGGGACCCTTTTAACCTGAAGAAGAGTCTGAGGCCAGTGGGCAAAGTCTACAGCTGCTGCACTGTGAAGATGCCAGACCTTGAGTTTTGGCTCATACAATATGATTGCCTCTGGTTGAACATTTATTTGATATTACATTTTTATCTATGAATGTACATATATTTTTCATATGAACTGCATGTATATTTATATATATGTTTGGCAGCCCTAAATGTTTCAAGCCTGTAAAGCAAATTTGCATTGCGAAGCATTAGTTTATCACAAGATAAGTCTGACAGAACGTCCACGAAACACTGCTAGCTCGGCGATCATTTAGCACTTAGCAATTGTTTAGCGTGAGTCTGTAAGCTGCAGTTGCTTAGCAGTATGACCAAAAATGAAAATGACCATAGAGTACTGAAAAGTGATTAAAATTAAAATCTAGTGGGTATGGATAATGGATGGCTAGAGGGATGCTGCTTATCTTATCACTATTGCTTATCTTTAACTAATAGCAGGTGACTTGTCTTACTGTAAAGGTGCTTGACATGGACGTTGTTAGGTCCGATCACTCGGGGCTATAGCTCTGAGTACTTTAAGCTGAGCCCCGAGTATTTTAGCCCCAATGCCAATATTCTTTCAAAAACAAAAACCCCAGGTCAAGCCCCAGGTAAACCTGACTTAGCCCCTGGTCCTTTCAATAGCTAGAAATGCCCCTGGGGTTTGATTAGGCTTTCAAACATTATCGACAATTTTAAGACTGAGACCCATAATTCCACATTGCTTATCGTACCATTATGTTTCCCAACAAACTGCAGACTGTTGAAATCAATGGAAAAGGTTGAATGACGTGCTGCCAGAATGCAGGTCAAGCTGAAAATAGGGAGCTAAGCAGCCATTCAGCAGTTAGAGTCAAAAGGAGTTTATTTGCATCTACCGCATGTGTGTTTACATCTACCTTCCCTATACAATGAAGTACGTCATAAAACATACACAACAAAAAAAAATATATGGTAGAGTCTACAAAAAAATTGATGAACCCCATAATGTCATAAATATGACAATGTCTAAGTTATGTGAGCCAGTTGGACAAAGAATATGTGCCATCAGAGAAAGTAGGCTGGGACTTTGAGAAACAGGTATTTCCTTACACCTACAAAGGCCGGTAGCAAGTACCAGAGTATGAACCCCAGCAGCAGGTAGAGCAGGTCTTAGAGCAGGTCAGCCCCTGCTGTTGCGTCTGAATACAACAGGTGCCTTCAGGGAGAGAAACAGGGATACACCCAAAGTCCCTTGTTCTGAGCTATTGCCATGCTAAACAGCAGCCTATAAGAGACCAAGGTACATACATTTAAAGGTATACACATAGCAGTTAATTTGACATTAAAGATTAATGTTTAAATGGTTACGTAAAATAGTCCATGTGGAGCATAAGAAGCTGCACTTTTGGAACAAGTGCTGTTAAAACTGCGAGGGGAGGTGGCTCCTTTGATTTGCTTGTTGTTGACATGAAGGACTGAGCATCACCCAGTGGGGTTTTACTGTACCACATAAGATGGAGGTCAGTATGCAGCTTTAGAATTTGTACAGTAATGGCAATGAGAGGGTCAATATCTGAGTCATGGGGATTTTTATGGTACAATGGTACTTAATAGAATTATAAATACTAAAAATGGAGAATCACATCTGAATTGAGTGCCTGATTTGGATATGGAAGCTTTCTCTGCCTTGACTGTGTGATGCATAATCATGTTCAAAGCCAGCAGGTAGGATCCCAGCCACCAGGACACCTAGCACCATCAGACGCATCACCTACATCTCATCCTTCTTGGTGGAGGCGTGGTCCTGGAGAGACGCTGCAGCCCAAGATGAAGAGCAAGAAGGCAGATGAAGTGTTCCCTTCTCTAATCCCTTCTCCATGTCCGCCTATAAGAACCTACTTTCTTTAAAGTTACATAAATATAACCCAATGTGCATGTAATTTATATAAAATGTAGAATAGATATTGTAAATGTAATGGGAATTTGTTTTTACTAATGATGCAAAAACATGAAGCCTTGTTAAAGGCTTGTTAAAGGCACTACTTTATACAAAATAAAGAAAATATGTCTGTACACAAGTTTGCTATATGTGTCTCGGTATAGTAGTAGCTGTGCAGTTCTTATGCTAATTAATACTGTATAATCAAAACTAGAAATGTTTTTAGCAAAACACAACAGGGAAATATGCAGGCTTACAAAAAGCACAGAATGATAGTATTAATAGTGTTTTTCTCATCTATCCATATAGCCATTCCCCATACCCACTTCCCAAACCTCCTTTGTGTGGAATTCTCATTCTCTGCTCAAGCTCACTTTTCTTTCACTTATTCTAGTTTCCTCCCATAACCTGCTTTTCAAGTTCACTAATTACTCAAAATCACTAATCCCTTCACCCTGCTTTCTTTATTTAGGTTCAAAATCAGCAAATGTTTTACAGCTTGCCTAGCAGCCAGTTTGTCTAGAGTGATTTATATGTCAAAAAATTTAAGACTCATTTACAGTCGCATTCATCCATACAGATGGAATTTCTTCTTCTGCAACTCCTTTTGGGCACAAATATGGAATCTTCTAGTCACAAGTCCAGGCTAAATGTTACCCCAGGACACAAGGCTGGGGTACATCCTGGATGTTGTTCAGTCCCAAGCCGCGCACACACACTCGAATTTTGAGACACCGATTAGACTCATTCATGGGCGTCGCCGCCATCAATGACGTGTCCCCCTCACATTTCATAATTATTTGTTTGGACCCCCCACATTTACCATAAAATATTACTTCACCCAGCGCTGTTTCTATTGCTTCGCGAAAGAATCCATTCCACTTGACCGATATGAGAATACACATATGGCATCTAATTCATTAAAACATTTCTGGAAAGTGAGGGACGATGCAACCCAGACTTTTCAATTATTTACAAGGCAGAAGAAATACTAAATTACTGGATATGGTCCAGGAGAAAATATTTAAATATAAAAATTAAACTTTAAAATGTTTAAAACATCTAATTGTTTTTCCCCATACACCAATGCATCGTAACACATAAGTTTAAACTGGTCACATTTCCTTTTAATACTTCTGCTTTAAAACTATATCATATTTTGCGAATGCTATTTCTTTACTCGAGCAATAAGAAACCGCAACCGGCGACTTGTTTTCCCCACCACACACCACCGTGAACCTAATAAGCCCTTCTTCATATCCCTTCAACTGTGCAACGTCATGCATGCATAAAATAGTTCCTTGTTCTATGTTCTGTAATCTTTGTTTTACTTAACCTGTTTAACCTGTTAGCAAACTGTTCTTGGTAATAGTCCTCTTATCTCATTCAATCAGTTAGAATCGCGGAGCATTATGGTCTTTTCTACACAACATATAAAACTTTACGTGCTTCGAGTTTTTTGTTCTTCCGACTTAATTCGTAAGAAATTTGCAACATTAGGTTAAAACGCCTAAATTATAAATGGCCGAATACGTAGTGTACGATCCATCGCATTGATGGTATAGCCATGGCTATTTCTCTCTTTGAATCTATGCAATAGATGTTTAAGGTCCGTTCGTTTTAGTTATTATGTGTGCATCTTAAATGCTTATATTGAGTAGTGATGTCTTATGGCGGGTATAGTTTAATAAAAAACGTTGGTCGTACGAACTGGCAAAATATAACTTCGGTGCTTCTGTAGAGATACCAGAAGAGACGCGCAACTGCAGAAATGATCAAATAAATGCAATCTGCATAGACAATAAAGACAGATTGTCTATGTATAACGTATTTCCGTGTTTACTAAACACGTGAATACTCTGGGTACCAAATTGATTAAATGCCCGGCCTGTGCGCATAATTCAAGGGTGGCCAATCTTACCCGCAAAGGGCCGGTGTGTATGCAGGTTTTTGGGATAATCTGTAGGTCGATCAGCTGTTCAAACCCAGGTGTGTGGACTCTTCAGCCAATCAGTCCTCTAATTAGTAATCTAATTAGGGAGTTGCAGCGAAACCTCGTACACACAGCGGCCCTTTGCGGATAAAATTAGCCGCTCCTGGTACGATTGGGGTGGACTGTTCGAATGTGATGCTATCGATATTAGATGGTAATTGTTACTTTTCCCGTGCAGTGCCCGTAGCTAAGATGGATTCTGCAAAAGAAGAAATTCCGGTATGTCGGTATTTTATCGCGACCCATTATATACGGACTGGGAACAAAAATTAGCCTGGGAAAATGCATCCTACTCAAATATGTGTCACGAGTCGGACTTTAGGACCCAGGAATGATCGAGGAGTTTGTATCTTTTAAAGAAAAGTGTATATATATGACGGTATATCCGGTTGGTGAAAGGCTTTGTTGCGAGCAGCGGCGGTGGAAGGGATTGTGCTGTGGCAGGTTTGCATTGTTTGGTACTGCGTTGGTTACTGTGGAATTATTGTGACCTTATTTGTGGTGTTGATTGTGAATTTTTAGGTCTGTATGCGGCTGGTGTGTGACCTAATTCTGGTAGGTAACCTTACTCGAGGTGCTATTTGTGGTGCGTTCGATTATCTCTCGGAAGTTGGAAATTCTGAGGTGTGATATAATGTCCGACAATCTCACGTTCGAGCTACAAACTACAATTTGCAACAAATCCTGCGTTCGATTCTCCGAGTCGGAACTCTGATGAAAACGTCAGTGTCCCGTCGGAACACGCCTCTTATGAAGTTAATGGGCGGTTTCTGTGACGTCACTTACATGGCGGCTTGGTCAACAGTTCTCAATGTTTTGTTTTTGTTAAATGTAGTAATAGTTATAAATGTAATTACACCTGTTAGGTTTGGAGAATACCATATTATGACCGTAAACGGTATTCTACCCTGCAATATCAGATTTTTACTAGACTTGTTAGTGTATTTTGTTGGCCTCTCGAAAAAAGAATATCGCTATGAATGTAAAAACATTCTATAAAGCTTTTAATGTGGTTTGACTAGTCCGTGTTTCTTGTTTGTATGGCTCTCGGGGGGGGCGAAGAATCTCACTCCACACTAGAGGTCTTCACGGGTCCAAAAATTTGTACCCGAACCCGAAGAGACCCGTAAATGTGCTGCACGGAACCGACCCG
>JAODJW010000106.1:9743007-9776366 GCA_026777045.1 Hyperopisus bebe | reverse complement strand
CCCTGGATGTGCATCCCACAAATCTCCATCAACTGCAAGATGCTGTCCTATCAATATGGGCCAACATTTCTAAAGAAGGCTTTCAGCACCTTGTTGAATCAATGCCACGTAGAATTAAGGCCGTTCTTAAGGCGAAAGGGGGTCAAACACCATATTAGTATGGTGTTCTTAATCCTTTAGGTAAGTGTATTTAGAAAGCTTTGTTCCAGTGCTATGAGGTTTGCACTACAAAAGACTGCCAGTTGTGGCTTGCGATATGTGAAGGATTAAAATGTTTGGTTTTGTGTGTGTTCTGTAAAATACACGATAGAACAATGTGTATGATAAACTGCATTTATTATCTTAAACAATTTTAACTTGAAAATGATTCCTTTCTTGCTGCAGAACTTGATTTGTTTCTCTTTTTGTTTTTAAGTTCAACTGGTGATTAAACACTTTGGAACCGAACCCATACGGAAACTATTTTTTTTTTCCTTAGAGATATGCAATGATTGGGAATAAAATGGCCTGATGTGAGCTGTACACATGTATACCTAAATATGAAATGCTTAATAGTGACCAAACGGACCTCCCTTTAGGAGGGAAATGTTTCTTGTAGGCAGGTGTAGATGCATCCAAGATCTGCAGTACGCCAATTACTTTTGGCAGCTGTCGGCATATGTAGGTAATAACCTCAACGTACAGGTGCTCATTGTGAGAATCGCCAAGATCTGAAATACGTATCTACCACAGAGAGATGCTTAGTTTCTATGCACAAACAGAGGTCTCCATCATATGTATAAAAGCCCGTATGAGGAGTAAAGTAAGATAGATGCCCAAGAAACTGAAACATTTTACACGTTTGGGGAAATTTAGCCAGTTCTTGTGCTTAATCCTACTTAAACAGGATTTGCAGACAATTGGGAGTGAAAGTTTATGGGCTGTTTGGAATGAACTGGATTCCTCCCTGAATGGCTCCTAAAATGTGATCTGACCTGTGTAGTAATAATAACCGAAGACATCCTTAACAAGCAATGCACAACATTGAACTTTGCTATATCTATAAACATTTTCTCACCACTGTCTTTTAAATATAATGAATCAAGAACAGACAAGGATATCTTAAAATTAAATTGGAAGACAATTTCCCTGAATTAGTTAAGGAAGCTGTTGAGTTTTTTTGGCTAATATATTTACATTTGATTGTACATATGTAAATATTAGGCGTGTTTAAGAATCACATGTCAAAACTATAACTGATTTGTAATGAATACAGCTTTGGCTTTTTCAGAATATGATGAATCCTAGTATGGGGGACCTTTAACAATGTAAAAATAATTGAAAGTCATAAGTGGGCAGAATTTTCAGCTAAAAAATAAATGCAGTCACAATGCTGAAAGATAAAGGTCTTCTGACTAGCAGAATGACACAATGAGGTCATTTTCTTGAAGGTTGGTGTATAGCTGTAGCCATCTGACCCATAGCTCCCTTTTCCAGGCTGTTTTGTCACTTGTTTATTCTTTATCTAGCAGCTTGGCAATGCAGAGATTCCAAAGTACCACTGCAGAGCCACATGGGGGAGCTCTAAAGACATGGTATAAAATAGGCCGTCCCTTATGAATATTTGCTGAGAATTTTGGGATTTGGAAGACGGCTTTGTTGCCATTTTTATGTGAAAAATTAGAAGTCAGCAGGAAAGGTTGGATGATAGCTGATGAGTAATCATAGAAGAAAGGGTGGCCATTTACTTAATGTGGGGGTTCTAAGGGGCTGACAAAGGCCCCCTTTCCTGCAGCTCACGCTGGTCTAAGTGCGCTAGATCCATTATTGACTGGGACTGAGAGTTCCACAGCAGCCAAAAGGAATTGGGATCCTTCTTCAGTAGGAGGTCGTGTGGAGTCCAACAGGGCAACTTGAATATTATCTTCAAAGTAGAAAAATGTCCGGCCCTGGCTGGTGGTGTCAGCCATCCTATGTTGTTCCTTGGACCTGTAGCATGTGAAGAAGGCAACTCGCTTGGCAGGGAGTCTACATGAGAGAACGATGCCCTAATGTTTAGGCATTTGTGCATGCTTGGAAACAGCTAAAGTGGGATACATATTAGGGTGAAAGGGAAGAGAGCCGGAGCGGGTTTGGGAAGAGGTGACAAGTTGGACATGCTGTGCAGGTTTAATGTTACTTAATGTTGAAGCACTTAAGTTACTTAAGCAGAAGTAGGTTACAAGGGGAAAGAAACAATTCTGAAGATCTGACCTGAAAAACAAACCAAAAAGGTTTTAGAGGAGTATTCCAGAATATGTTTTCTGTCATAACAAAAGGAATTCTGGAGGTGTTACTAATAGTAATTTCTGAACAAATGTAGTATTAATTAAACAGTAGCTAAGAAAATCAGCATTATGGCAGTTAAACTTTTGCAGTGGTAAAAAAAAGTTTGGCCACTCTTACGGTCACTGTAGGATGTCAGCTAGCCTCTCCTGGTAATACTCATAATTCTCCTGGCAGTCTTCCCATGGGGTGAAGCTCTGGTCCTCATTCTCCACAAAAGTATCCCAGGCGTAGATGAAGTCTGAGGGCTTCATCATGCGCAGCTTGCAGCCGGCTGCCACCAGAGCCTTCAGTCCCGCCTGGATCTCCGGCTCCTCCCACATGAAGAGGCGCGAGGAGAAGATGGTGAGCTGCAGTGTCTTGCGAGTCTTCAGGACCTCTGTCAACTTGGTGGCGCAGGCGGTACAAGGGCTGGACGACACATACCAGGTGACCATATAGCGCAAGGCGGGGTCATACTGCGGGAGCACCTGGTGGAAGAAGGCCTCCTCGGCGTGGGCACCTGTGTGCTCGTCCTCCAGGTAGCCCCGCAGGCCTTCCCCATTGCTGTTCTGAGCATCCACCAGGAAACACAGGAAGGTCTTATTCCGACCTGAGGAGTACTCCACGTTCTTGAACTGGAACTTGAAGAAAAAGGGGTTGATCTTCTCTCTGGAAAAGAGAAGGTTTGCACGGAAAATGTATTATCTTCCAGTGTCCCGTTTAAGACCTGTCAAGATATAGCAACTGAAACGGGTTACATCCAGTGGATGAGCAGCAGGTTTCATTCAATCAGTACTGGCAGGATTAAAATGGATATTATATATTATATATGGGTGGAAATTATACATATTACACATAAATGTGAATCCTGGTATAAACACCCATATAAAGACCCAGACAGAACATTCTGAAGCAGTTCCTCCCATATGGTCACCAGGATGCAGCACTGACTGGGACATCATAGTTAACATAATTCACAGTGGTGTGAATAAGTATACCGCTTGGATCTTAACATTTCAGCATAACAATGTTAGAGTTTCATTTTGACAATACTGATAGGGAAATATAAAAATGAAACAGTTTCACGTCTTCATTAATCATTTATGCCATAAAAAACATTCCTTATGAGGAAACGATAGTATACCCCTACATTTATCGCCATATGCTGCCTCTAGGAAACATGTTTAGGAAATATTATGTTGACTTTCACTGTTATGCAGATGACATACAGCTATATGTTTCTGGAGAACCTAATGCTCCTGATTTAATTATTAACTTCTTGTATGTTAGCGATAAATGAGTGGATGTGCAATAATTTTTTTAAAGTCAATGAAGAAAAGACTGAGGTTATTCTTTTTGGCCCATCTGGAATGAGAGAGGAGGTGAAATCGAGGCTTGGTAGCCTCATAACCCAAAGTAAATCATCTGTTTGTGATATAGGTGTAATTTTTGACTCTGATTTGAACTTTCAAAGTCATATTCAATATGTGACAAAGATGGCCTTTTATCATCTCGGGCACATTGCTAAAGTCAGACCGTTTTTAACTGTTAAAGATCCTGAGAAGTTAATGCAGGCTTTCATTACCAGCCCTCTTGATTATTGTAATTCCCCTTTTGCTGGTCTGCTTAATAACGCCATCAGTAAGTTACAAGTCATTCAGAATGCAGCAGCTAGAACACTGATGAGAATAAAGAAATCAGATCACATTACACCTCTTCTATATGAACTCCACTGGCTACATGTGTCTTTTAGAATTGATTTTAAAATTCTTTTACTTACTTACAAAGCACTAAATGGTTTAGCACCTTCGTACATTTCTGATCTTTTAGCTGTGGGCTCTCAGTACCTAGAGTGAGTAGTAGATATAGTAGCGAGGTAGCTTTTAGTGATTATGCACCTAGAGTGTGGAACAAATTACCAGCAGTAATCAGAGGCTGATTCATTGCCAAGATTTAAAGAGCTTTTAAAAACTCATCTTTTCAAAATGGCTTTTAATGCATAACATTATTTTATTTTTAGTTGTTGTCCTGCTGATTTTATTTGCTTGTTTTTATTTTTAAGTTTTGTGTTTTATTGTGTTTAATGTCTACTCTTCTGATTATAATTTGTAATTTGCTTTTTAATGTTTTTATTTGATTTGCCAATCTTTTATATATTTCCTGGATTTGAACATCAGGATTTGTTTTATTGAATGTAAAGCACTTTGGGCTGCATTCCTTTGTATGAAAGGTGCTATACAAATATAGATAGATTTATTTATTATTATTATTATTATTATTATTATTATTATTATTATTATTTATTATTATTATTATTATTATTATTATTATTATTATATTAATCGGATGCACCAAAAATCCCGAATGATTAGGCCATTACAGTATCTTTGAGAGACGCAACTTATGTTTCTGAACTGGTGGGTCACATGATCATTTTCAATGCGTTGTGGAGTTTGTGGTTAAAATAATAATCAAAAGAGGCAGGGGACATTGTGGCTGACTGGGCCATGTTCAGCGACTCCATTGCTGAGGCAGCAGTTCAGAGCTGTGGCCGTAAGGTTGTTGGTACCTGTTGCAACAACAATCCCCGAACCTGATGGTGGACACCATCAGTAAACGGAGCTGTCGGGCTGAAAAAGGAGGACTTCCAAGCTTGGTTAGCTTGTGGGACTTCTGAAGCAGCTGACTGGTATTGGCAGGCAGAGTGCAAGCAGCTTGGGTGATTGCTGAAGCAACAACTCGGGTGTGGGAGGACTTTCGGTTGGCCTCGAAAAGGTTCTGGCAAATTGTCAGGTGACGGGGGGGAGAGCAGGGGTTTACCCATGCTGTTTACTGTTGACCTCAACTGGGGATAAATTCGGGTGGTAGCAAGAATATTTCAAGGTTCTCCTGAATCCTACTGATACTCCTTCCTTGGTGGAAGTAGAGCTGGAAAACTTAGGGGGGGGACTTGCCCATCTCTAGGGCTGAGGTCACTAAAGTAGTGAAACAACTCTTTGGTGGTAAGGCTCTGGGGGTGAATGAGATTTGTCCTGAGTTCTTGAGAGCTCTTGATGTTGTTGGGCTGTTTTGGCTGACACACCTCTTCAGCATTGGATTGGCAGACTGGGGTGGTGATCCTAATCTTTAAGAAAGGGAACTGGAGGATGTATTCCAACTTCAGGAGGATCACACACCTCAGCCTCCCTGGGAAGGTCTATGCCGGTGTACTGGAGAGGAGGGCCCTCCCATTGGTCGAACCTCGGATTCGGGAGGAACAATGCGGATTCCATCCTGGCTGCGGAACACTGGACCAGCTTTTAATTCTCCCAAGAATACTAGAGGGTTCTTGAAAGTTTGCCAAACCAGTCTACATGTGTTTTGTGGACTTGGAAAAGGCATACGATGGTGTCCCTGGGGGGTCCTGGGGAGGTACTTCAGGAGTATGGGGTACGGAGTTCGTTGTTGCTGGCCATAAGGTCCCAATAATACAAACGGAGCAAAAGCTTGGTTTGCATTACCAGCAGTAAGTCAGACTCATCCCCTGGTGGGTGTTGGATTCCATCAAGGCTGCCCTTTGTCACCGATTCTCTTCATAACAGTTGGCGAAATCTACAGCAAAACAGGGATCACAAGTTTCTGGCACTGTTATTTTGGGGGTTGTGCGCTGAAAAGTTTGGGAACCCATGTTCAATGTGAAAGTGGACATGTCTACTATGATTAAGAGACTGCATAAATTTGGCCTACATGGGAGGTCAGCAAAAAAGAACGTCAAGGTAAGACTTAAGTTTGCCTTTAAACACCAGAATAACATTTCCGGAATGATGTGCTCTGGACTGATGAGTTAAGCTGTTTGGGCACAATACCAGGTGTCATGATCCAGGTGTCAATACCAGGTGTCTTTTTTTGAGAAAAATTGAGAAAAAGAATCTTATACCCAGCATGGTGGTGAGCATGTTTTGCATTGTGCTGCTTTACTGCCTCCTGGCCTGTCCAGCTTGTCATCATAGTGTGTACAGTGCATTCAAAATCATACCAGAAAGTGCCTGTGATGTGAAAAATTTGAAGCTGATCTATATGTGGGTCATTATACATGGTAATGACCCCAAACATACAAGAAAATATATGAAGGGGTTGCTCAGTGCTGGGGGGTGGGGGGGGGGGGGGGGGGGATTGGAGAGGGTCGTAAATGCAGGAAACCCCTCCTCCATCACAGTCAAAGGAATTCTACACAGAAGCCCTGTCCTGTGTGGGGTAACGGGTGCGGCTCCTGTTCCTCAGAGACCCTGTCATGCACCCGTTCCATTGTTCATGTCTTCGGGTTGATGTAAAACCTGATAGACAGTTATGAGAAACACCTTCTAAAATTTGTTTCTGTCAAAACAAGGCAGTACCTGGTACTACATGTAAGGATGTTTTACTGTTTCCATACAGAGGAAAGTTATATTTCTGCAGAATTTTGTTGAATAAATAATTTTGAAGTCAAAATGTAATTGTTTTTGTTAGATTACCTCACCTTTCTCAAAAGTGTTTAAATGAAGATTCCGTCCATCCATCTATTTCCTATACCCGCTTGTCCTGTGCAGGGTTGCAGTAGTCCAGAGCCTTTCCTGGAAGCCACAGGCAGAATAACCCACGATGGGATGCCAACCCATAGATCAGATGAGGAGTAAATATTTGTTTGTCCAGTTATATTTTTTAAAACTTTTTTTTCAAGGGGTGCTCTTATTTTTTCACAGTAGTGTATTTATAATAATAATAATTATTATTATAAATAATAACAATAATAATAGCTTTTCATTTTCCGTGGTGAATGTTTACGTACATTTATTCTAAATATGAAATATAAAAAACTGAATTTATTGCCAGATGGAATTATGCGTCTGCCTTAGTATGAGTTTAAGCTTGCTGTAAAGTCTAAGGATCAAAAGACAGTTCTACTGTGTTGCTTTTGTAATGACCTTAAGCAGTAACATCAAAGCAAATGCACAAAGAGAACATATGTGTTTAATTCAGTGTGCATCGATACTAACAGTAAGACTGTATTTCAATGCAGCATAAACACCCTTATTAATGACACAGATCTTGCTGGTGTGTTTCCCATGACCCTGCACTGGATAAGCATTTGAAAATCTTGAAAGTGTGTTTGAATTTTAATATTATAGTGCACTGATTCAAGGCCTATAGTGTGTCAAGACTGCTTTAACGGCACACGATGCCATCTGGGAATCTCAAGAGGCCCCATGGAAGTATCGGGTGTTAAGAGGGCAACTCCAAAGATGCATAGGTCATTTAAATGTTTGCATTTACAAGGGAGGTGTTTCCTGTAAAGTGCTACCATTGCTAACCCTGGACACTGAACCCACATTGTCCGAACTAGTGCAACCAGCAATGAGGATTCAGTTGCTGATTTAAAGACTCAAGTCAACAGTTTTATTGATAGGTCACTATCGATTCCTATAGGTCTCATGAGCTCTAACACCAAATCAACAGAAATTTTCTCACCTTTATCACAGTAATATCTTTATCATTAATCAAATAAAAAAGAATGGCTGAGTAAAGCTTCTTGTGATTTTACCACCCAAAAATGTTAAAGAGCTTCCATTTTAATCGGTTGAGGTGTTTAATAAATTCTAACAAGTCATTTGTTAGCATAAAAATTGTTTATGGTGTTTCAAGTATTGTTTGAAGATTGACTATTAATTAATGGGTTATCTGAATTCATATTTAGTCAAAGACAAAATGTGCGTAAAAGGTACGAACGCTATTGTAACTTTGGATTGCATTGAATAATTAATCTTTTTATTGATTATTGTACAAAATGTGTCTCCCTACAGTCATTCCTCCACCCTGCTTGGACTCTACTCCAATAAATGCGACCTGATATTTGGTCTCGAGACAACGTTGTTTCCAAATGGTCTCAAAACAAATTTCTGTTTTGTGTAATGGTTTTTGAGCACAGTGCGTTGAACTGATAGTAGCACAAGTCTGAGTACTTTAAGGAATAGAATAGAATAGAATAGCGTCAAAGGAAAGCATTTTGATGTTAAATCCCCCGATTATCATTGACACTGTGACCTGCATGCCCCTCAGATGAATCCAGTGCCTATATTCGGTCTCTGACAAGCTGAATATCTGTAGCCTGGTAGTTCAGGAGACGTGCAGACCCTAGCTAGCTAACAGACACTTGTGTTCACTGCACATTTAAAAATACTCCCCTATACTCCCATGCACAGATGACCTGTTTAGACAAGCATAGTTTTATTTATAACTGGCTTTGGAGTGCAATGCCAAATGTATTGCTTTTATTTCTGCTGTGGTGAAGGTTTTTGTACAGAGCAGATAACCCAGTACAGCTGACACCTAGTCAATGCATCTTCAGATGTAGTACATGTAAAAACTACAGTTTTATCATGAAATTAGTTTCATTACCATTATGTGTCGAACTTTGTTGACACTGATATCACGGGTAAAAGGGCTGGATAGTCGTTCTGTCCAATAGTCTACAGTAACAAACTGAGGCCGGTCATTGGTTGTCCACTGCATGTGCAGACAGCTGTACCCCGGACATCGGAAACTCAGAGACCCGAAATAGAGGTGTGGAAGTACGGCTGCTGGTACCCACCCTACAATGATCTCGAAGGGAGGCAGCTCCATGGGTTCCACTACAAACTCCTCTCCACCCCCACTGGCAACCGCCCCCTCTCTGGGGGCCCCGTTCCCCACTGTCCCCTCAGAGGCTTCTGGAGCATTTTCTGTGGCGTTCTCTGTTGGAACTTTCTCCACAACCTTATCTGGGTCCTTCTCCCTCTTCCTCTCCACCTTCTTCTCTACCTTCTCCTTCTCTGGGGCCTTGTCTGCCTTCTTCTCCATCTTCTTCCTCCCTGGGAGCTTGCCGGGAGCCTTACCCTCTTTTTTATCAGACATTGCTAGCACTAGAGCAGCGAGTCTAGACAGAGGTTGATGTCAAGCGGGGTTCTTAGAATACAAATGGTTTGAATGCGGGCTAGGGAGGGGGGGGGGGGGGGAGGTTTGCAGGAATGTGAATTTGAGAGAGAAGGCAGGGAGGGTGAGAAAGCAGCAGGGATAGGAGAGAGAGGGTTCAGAGGGCAAGAGAATGAGACAGACAGCTGCTCTTATTCCAAGTGCAGCTATTAAAAGCTGGTGGCAGGGGGGTTGCGGCCTGCTGAAGTTGGTACAGGTCTCCAGGTTGGGTATGGATAACTGATACAAAGGCTGTGTGTTAGAGGCGAGGGGGGAGTCCTTTCTTACCATTGTCTCAGTGGGCCTGTCTCCATGAGGAGCAGGTCATTTCTGGATACCACACAAGATTTCCAGAGCTCATTTAAACTGCTGAATATTAATGGCCATGAAGGGTAGCACTAATCAGCATGTACAGTTACGTACGTGGTAGGTAAAGCATGCTTGTTCAAGGCGCAGGAGGGTCCGCTGGTGAACCTTTAAGCTAGTCGCCTAACCTAAATGTCTGTGCTTAAGCATGAAGCTTTATGTCTGAGTAGAAACTGTAAAATGTGTGGGGCTAAAGCATTAATTATGCATCTGAATAATGATAACAGTAGCAGTCCCTCCTTGGGATTGAATCAGCTGTGTCTATCCCAAGCAGCAAGATCCTGGCACAGGCTTCTGCAGATGAAAGCAGCTCCCTCTGGGTGACAGTGTCAGGTTTGTCAGTGAGACAGCAGGGAGCAGCCTATTAATACTTTCTTCCTGGCGGAGCATGTGGGTGTTTAAATTACACAATCCCCTGTGCTCAAAATCCTCACTGGGATGTCCCGGCTAAATCCTGGCATTTGCAGGGGTGTGCTTTCAAGTTGTCCTGGCCAAACTGGAGATTTGGAGAGGTCCCCCATCCATGGCAAAATGAGCCATTCAATTTTATATGTGTGTGTATGCATGTATATTTAAATTATTAGTGGTGGTGCTATAGCATGTCTACAGTACATGGGGATATTGAATAACTGTGTGAGTACTTGAATATTAAATATGCAGTATGCATGTGTTGTTTAAAAAAATGCAGAACGTAAATATTAAACTTGTTTTCAGAATTGTGGTTAACTAATTTCTCAATGTTGACTCTTAAAGACATACTTCTTCCTCAAACGCAAAAGTAACTAGACCCTGGATGATGAAACTATTCAAAGTCTCTGCTTTAATTTAAATGTTTTAAACTGTGTTTCTCAACCTGGGCCCTCGGAGCTGGGAGGCGGGGGAGGCATCCCGAGGACCGGCTAGGAAACACTGCTTTAAACACCTTTAAATGTCTTCAACTTTTATAATTATATAAAGTTGTATAATATTAGTTGTATAATATAAGAAATAAAGGAAATGCTCAATGTCAAATTTTTCAGTCTATAATGTCCAGTATATTATGTATCACCATACAGTAAATAAACAGATAATGGTTAATAATTCAATATATTTTGTCTATAAGTCTCATTTTAATACAGCAGGCATTAAAAACAGGCAAAGCTAGTACTGTCAGTAGTGAACGATACCATTAAGCTACACATGGGAGCTAAGTCCCATGTGCAACACATTTGTGCATTTATAAATAACAAGCCTTCAAAAGGTCCCAGGTTTAATATGTGCACAACATGATGCTGGCATCTACCAGCTGATGTGGAATGAGGAACCACATGACATGGCTTTAAAATCTCTATAAACATCATTCATATACGGGATATGTAGAAATAAAATCATGTGGCGCGTGTGGTATATTTGGGGACCTGCCCATTGTCCGCAGAGGTATGGGTGTGCAAAAAACACGAGATTCACATTTGAACTCCCAGTAGGACATTGGAGGGAGTTTCCTGGATAACATGAGAGCCCCGTCGAGTCTGTGGCACATGCTGTATCTGCCCTGCATTATCGCCTCCTCTTCCCTCATGCCACTGCAGAGTACAGGGCGGTCAACAGCACTGACAGGAAGCAGCAAATGGCAACGCGTCTTTTTAAAGTGAACCTCAGTCTGTGCACTGTGGAAAAGCAGAACCACACAGTACATAGAGCACAGATACGGTCGAGTGTCCTTTCTAAATTTAATAAAGGACACATTCACTTCTGATTGTCTGAATACATCTGCCAGTGGATAGAGCAGCTGAAAATCAACTGCTAAGTACATTTCGAAAACAGCAGGTTTGCTTGTAAGTGCATTTTTAAAAATTCCATATGGGGACCTTTATGGGTGAAACCAACTCATTGTGAGTTGCTACAGTTTTTGTAAGGGATGTTAAGTGTTAATCCCAGTCATCCCAAGCCTTCTTATTGTTAGCACCGACCAGAGTTTCAGAACAAGCTTGTTAAGATCTTCACACTGGCTCTGTTTTTATATGATCTGCCATTAGTGGGTTTGCTGGGCCCTAGGCTTTGACTAACTGGTGGTTGCTCCCACCACCAGCAGCACTGGGGGCCGCGGAAACACAGCTGCCACTCTGCACGTCTACCAGGCCCATCCTCTGCCGGCGCTTCCTCTGCTCTGTCATCTGCACAGGGACCACAAGGACATACCACAGGCATATCAGCACACAGACACCACCTTTGATGTCATAATGCTGACATCAGAGCACCATCTGTTCTCTTGCCATTGTACTGCTACTGTTTACAGGATTTGACTGGACTGTAGAGAGTTAGATTAATAGAAGTCTCACCTTACTGTTCTATAACTAGCGCACTTTTGTGATATCCCTACCAGAGGAAATCCTCATAGTCAGGTATGGACACTGAAATACTCCAAAATTAAATCTTTATATCTTTTTGCAGAAAACCTGCTCGATGCTATTTTTTATTTTTACCTGTTCCTTCAGCTCAGTCAACTGTCCTGTGAGATTGGAGACAAGTTTCATGGTGGAGGCCAGCCGATCTTGCAGATTTCTCATTTCGTTCTGCTCCCCTTCACCCTCAGTGACCACCAATGACATGGCCTGCATACGCGGGAACCAGTCCAGGTTCTTATTCTGAGGGGGGAGGAGTCACATGAGTGTGAGATGGCATATTTTAATGAATGACTTTACCAATAGCTGCTAGGGGAAGTTTTTCCACACATGAACCACACTTATGAAGTAATTTTTTTCAGAGTTTTCTCATTACCGTAAAAGTCATACACGGGCCAAGTACAGTACTATGAATTTTTTATCTTGTGTATGATCTTATGTAAAGCACTACCCATCCAGTTACTGTTAATGTTCTGAAATTCATTCTGCATACCATACATTTGGACACTGGCACTGCAGATGATGAGCTCACTTTACTCAGATCCAAATGAAAGGTAGTCGTACCTTGATCATTCTGGCCACGTAGCTCTCTGGCCCCGTATAATCAGTCTTGTTCTTCTCCCTCACCAGCACTATGAAGTACAAGTAGTTCCAGATGTTGTGCTCCATCTTGATGTGCTCTTCAAAGGATACTGTCTTGTTGTCAAATTTATCCCTCTCCAAGCCTGAAGAAGGGAACCAATACCAATCTCACACGCAGGTCCCACTGACAAGCTTTTTGCTCAGGTCTTGGCTTCAATAATAAACAGCATATAGCAGCGTCAAGACAGACATTATATTCATAAAGTAAAAGTTAAAATAGAATAATTAAAGGCTTGCCCATCTACACTATGTAACAGCTACATAAATCAACTGTAATAACAATAAACATTATAAGAATTATAATAACTGACAAGAAGTGTATTTATTTCATTATATTAATTCATACATAATATGAATGGTAGTAATGATATGCAAAATAATGAAATTATTTATTTTACATTGTAAAGAAGGTACAAATGAGATTATACACTTAAAATACAATATCCTGGATTATGACAGGCCTACTGTATTAACATTTGATAGGATTTCTGTGGTATATGTTACTATATAGGTTATCTATGTATAGTGGAAACTATTTGAATAGAGGAACGGGCTTTGTTTTTCTAGGTTAGCTGTTGGACACAGCTGTCATGCCATCAGTAAACTAAGAATACAGGATTACCTAGCTGGACCATGACATTAGTCTCTACACAGAGGAGGCTCCAGTTTGTACTGAGGACATCTGATCTCACTCCTCTATGCTGTTATTTGTACCCTGAAGAACATTATGTCTACTATATCTATGTATGTATTAATCCTGATATTATAAAGGGATTCCTGATAAAGCAAGTCATGAACTTATAAAGCTCTTGAGGCAGTATTCTGTACTGTATACCTCTAATGTGATTTTATGAGTAACCGTAAGTCTTGATTCTTATTTATGCAACTACAGTAGATGAAGTTGCAACTTGGAAGCTCTAATGCTGTCACAGATTTGCTAATACATCTATATGTCCTGCTTCCATACTCCTTGTCCATTATTGACTGTGTAATCCAATAACTTCATGTGACGTTTCTTCTCTTACCACATATGAAACAGGTGGTCTTTAGAATCTCTTCTTTCTTTTGCTTCTCACTTCGCAGGTCTGCAAAGGTGTCAATGATGACCCCGAAGATCAGGTTCAGAACAATGATGATGACGATAAAGTAAAACAGCAGGTCATAGACCACCCGTGCTGGGAACAGCGCTTCCTAAAGACCATGCAGAGACAGAAGGAGAATGTACTTTAGATGTGTATGTTTGTACTGGTTGGAATTAGTAATCACTGGATTACGTGCTTTATAAAGAGTATTAACATACTGCAATAGCCAAAAAGAAACAAAAAATGTATGCATGAGTATAGCTTATGTATGACAGGTCTATGCAATGGAACGTCACGTGCATCTTTGGACGGTCTGCGCAGCACATCTCCCACTCCGCCCCCATTCCGCAGGCCGTGGTTCAGCACGGTCACAATGCACATCAGGAGTGTGTCACAGGCACGCTCCGAGTTGTCCTCCTCTTCTGAGGCTGGAGACCGAGGTAGGGCTACGTTAATTCCCACACAAGATACAGGTGACCAGTGTAGGCCGTGAGGTACCAGCCTGGTAAAGTCCTTACCCTCGATAACCACAGGGATCCTCTCTTCTGCGGAGCAGCTGACTCGGTCCCCGGGACATGACCTGAATGTCTCCTCGGTCGTGTCCTGGTGTTGAGCATCTGTATATGCAGAATGTGGCACAGTAATCCAAACTGCTCTGGTAACATAGAAATTTTTTTATATTTGTAACAACAAACAAGTCAAACAAAATGTCTAGTTATGTGTTATACCTAAACTAATAAGGCTACAAGAGTAGGACCCACCAATGAATATTTCAGACACATTACTTTCCTGGAAATGTTTTTAGTTGTTAGGTACAATGCTGTTGATTTATTTGACATTTCCAAAACTGTAGAGATTTCTATAGTCCTAGATCTGAGTTTTCTTTGTGCTTCTTTTATATTTGGATCCTTAGTGTCTTTACTAATGATTGTGTTGAAAATCTGTGTGGAACAGCATGGATTTATGCAAAAACTATGTGTTTGCTCTTTTGATAAACTTACTTTTATGTTTTGGGTGAGTATACACTGGGGGAACATTAGTCTTTGTGTAACTTGTAAATTGTAGGTTGCATAATGCACACTGTACATAATTGTACATTCTTTCTCCCTTTTTCCACCAATGATATTTGACACCTTATATACCATTTGAATCTGTTGTTCATAAAGTTGCAAGTAGTATGAAATTTTGATAAACTCTTGGCATCATCAAACCTGTCTTTATCTTGCTGGTATGTAGGTACTTTCCAACTCAAGAATGATTTATAACAAAACATCTCCCCCATTGCACTGAATGTCACTAACAGGCCTTGCTCCCTGCACTGGTGCCCTCTGCTGGTACCTAGTAGTTGCAGGTGGTCCACCTCCATAATGAAGTCATCCCTGAGGCACAGAAAGCCCACGATGGAAAAGAGGTAGACAAGGATGAGGGCCAGCAGCGCGGTGAGCAGGATGGAGCGCCCGTTCCGTGTGACACTCTTGATGACGTTGAAGAGCGTCTCCTCCCGGTAGATCAAGTCAAACAGCTGTGTGCAACACCAAACTCAGAATTAGTTAAGCAATATATATAGAAAAATAATTTAATTACATAGAAGAGCTTTTCTACCAGAGGACCTTCTTCTTCTTCAGCTTGTGGATGCTTATAATCATTCATCTTTTTGCTTTGTAATAATTTAACCCTGAGTTTGTTTGAGTTGCACAGTGCAAATGTGGGGACTTGTTATTCTCACAATTGAGTTGAAAAAATGGATTTTTGTTAATATAATCCATCCATTTAAATACTGTTGCTCTTGACAAATTAGTTTGTGCTTCACAAAAAAATTTGTTTGAAAATTTCTAGTAAGCACTCAGAAAACATATTCTATTCAGAGTGCTTTACAGTCATATTAATTTCAGAAAAAGCTAAAAATAAGACAAAATGGCTCATTACTTGGGAGCTCAATAATATTAAATCTAAGATCAGACTACGTGCTGTAGCCTGCTAGCTTGTATCTCTAAAGCTATTGTGGCTTTGTGTCTATAGTATGTGTGTCTGTGTTTATTTAGCATGTTAGCATGTGAATCTTTAGCCCATTTGCTCTGTGGTGCATTATTAGTCTAAGTACTAGCTTTTCTGTCACTTTTGAGTCCCTGCCTTTCTAGCCCATAACCTGCTTTTCTATAGCTTGTATGAGTTTTTTATGGCAAAGTTACAGGCTAAGTGTCTGTGTGTAACTTTGAGGGACTTGCCAAGATACTGTAGAAGAGCTCATGGACACACAGTCCCAGCAAGCTGGTCAACACGTAAGCCAGGTGGTACAGGAACTCCATGTCCATCAGGACGGCGCGGTAACCGTTGATGAAGGTGCCGTTGTTGCCCACAAAGCTGACCACGAATACAATCTTATTGATAAGCTGTGGCAGAAAGGCAGGAGAGCACAAGAACAAGAGACATGAAGAAGAGATAAAAGAGGGGTGGAAAATGCAATGTTATTGACAATCTCCGCCCACAGCGAACACCTGCAGAAATGCTACTATAGTCAGAGAGCAGCGATTTCATGTCTATTCATAGTGATAAAGTGCCAAAGACAAATCTGACTTTCAGTGCAGTTTTTTTGCAAAATATAGTATGTTGTATAAATACTTAAGCCTTGTATTAATCCCTTCATTTTGCTGTAGCTTTTAACCAGTCAAATCACACTTTACTGAGCAGCTGGTGACGAAGAACAAACTTACACTGAGCGTTCCAAATGGGTTAAGAGACTAGGGGAGAAAAATCTCATACAGTCTTCCCAGCAGTTTTACACTGGGCATCCGATTCACATTCAACTTTCCTGGCAGAAAAAGCATCAGGGGACAAACTTACATTAAGCGTTCCTAGTAGGATTAATGTGGGACCAATGCCAAAGTAGTAGATTGAACGCAGAATGAGGGCTATGGTGAGAGGCCTCAGGCCATAGCGCTGGGAGAAAAGACCCATGACAGACAGGCCAGCAAAGCCCCAGAACAGCATGGACAGCAGGGAGGAGTCAACAGCTCCTGTGGAGACCAGAAAAACAGCACTGGGGATTATTCAGGACCTCAACACCCATCTCCCACACTGAGACACGCTAGCATCACCCCACTCACATCCTTCATGTTTTATTAGTTTCTTGACAGCATTTGATCGGGTATCAAGATCAGAATGTTATCAGAACCCCCCTTAAGTCGTGTTTAGTGGCAAACACTAAACATAGTGCAATCCATAGTGCAAAACGTGCAACTACAAATACAAGCATAATGCAAATCACCTTGTCCTGAATGATAAGGGTAGAAGAAAGCAATAATGAGGTTGATGAAGACGGCCAAGTTGAAGGAGATTGTCCCCCACAAGGTCATCCGGCGAGAGAACCAGTACAGCACCGGCATACCTGGATAATAGCAGCCCAGTCAGTTAGGTGGCACAAAATGAAGTGCCTTCCCAAGATGAAATTATGATAAAATATCAACATAGCAATAAGGATACTGGAGAAACAAATGATGGAGGTTGATGTTCTGCCACTTACTGCGGAGTTTCTTCTGCCACTTCATCTCATTATGCAGAAAGGTTGTCTGTTGAAAGAAGTCGGTGACCTTGCTGCCCTGCTCATCCTGCTCGGTGGTGTTGAAGACGCGGACCTTTGATTCTTCAGTAAGGAACTGGCAGATAGGGTGGACTGGGAATATAATCTGCTCCATGCTGCGGTCATCCCTCACAATCTGGTATGAAACAAAGGCGATAGAGACAGATTGGTTTATATGCTCTGCCTTTAATTTAGCATTAGGATTTTACAGATTTTTAATAGGATTTTACAGATTTTTAATGTCAAGCTTCATTTTATAGCCTAGTTTGGATTTATACATTTATTCTTTAATTAGGTGTAAATTCTGTCAAATTCATGAGTACCCTGAAAGTAATCTAGAACAAAGCTATGGATGAAATTTGGACACTGAGAGAAAAGAAACAGTTGATAATGACGTGCAATAATTCTGAAAATAAGGTGAAGAATACCACGTCTCAACAGAACTTAATACGAAAATAAAATTACATGCTTATATCTGGATGTTTACTGTATGGATTATAAAATTAATGATCAAGATTGCCAAAAATTGCCCTTGCTGGATTGTAAAAAATTGCGAGGTGGACTGTACCTCAATCTGTGAAGTGTGTAACTCATAGTACTTCAGTGGGTCCTCCTCTTCTTGTTCCACTGGGACTGATGACTTCAACATGTTGGACAATGGACGGTTGTTCAAGTTGAGCTACGGGCCACAAAAACATTAATTGAGCTTGAGGAAGACAGGGCAGTAAATGAGTGCTGACATATACAATGCACTCTGCTCTAGCCTTGTGGTTGGGCTGAGCCTTGACATTGTACAGTAGTAGACCTAGATAGGATACTGATGCAAGAGACTGATGCAAGATATCAACTCACCATTGAGGAAATGCCCTCCTCCCCATCTCCCTTTGATCTCTTTAGGGACTTAAGCAAATTCTGAAGAAGCTTGTTATGCCGGGCCAGCTGTAGAGAGACATCAGAATGCTGATAGTGATCATGATAAAATGGGATATCAGTAGGAGCAGCAGAAGGTGCAAAATGCTAAGGATATATTTAGCTCCTTCCTGACCAACAGATACAATTCTACCTCTAGACTCTACTACCTATGAATCAGTTACTGTAATACATTTAATCAAGCAGACCTGAAGCGCCAAAATGTAGATGTTGTGTCCGACCTCACGAGGGGACACGTCATCATCACAGTCACTCTCATCTGAGTATGCCTTCTTTATTACATCAACCTGCATAGGCGGAAAGAGACATCAACAATGAGGCGAAAGGTCTAGAAAGGTCTAGTCATTCAGGTTAAATTTCGAAAAGAATTACATTTAGTCTGGCACATTTTAACACAAGTTGACTTTTGAAATGGTAATCACAGATTTTCCCCCTCAACTCATAACCCATCTAACTCACCAAAAGCAATTCAAAATATTCCTCTCCACCTCCTGGCGTTAAACAGCTAATGCAACTGAAAACTTATTGTAGGCATACCTTTCTTTTCTGGTGTAGCATTGTGTTACTAAAGCACTATGATGACAATTATGACGAAATGATTTAAAGAAAAAAATGGGGGCGGAGGCGTGCCCTGACCAGTTCTTGAGGACGAAGATTAAACAAAATCCTCTCTGCATTCTCACTGTCGTGTCGACTTTCCATCAGGGCCAGAAGCAACTTGGACGCATTGTCCTGTGAATTACAGATGCAGAGGAACAGTAAGTATGGTGCAGGACATCAATGCAATATGACATGTAGTAAAAATGCATGGGAAGATTTCATGTGAAGTTCACTTTTTTAGGGAGCACTACCTACAACATTTGTCTCCTGAACCCCTTAATGGGTTGACAGTTTCTGTGTTTATCTGTTCAAATGCTTAGCTGCACAGTAAATTAACCTGTTGACCCCATTTGCAAATTGTACATATTCTGCTGTAGCAACATAACTCACTATTTTGAGGACAAGGCTTTTGAATTAATAAACAGGCAAATGTCATAAACTGGGCATAGGTAGAGAGCGTATGAGTATATTGTGTAGAAATATTGTGGTTTCAAATCCTGTGACTGAGAAAGAGTATTGTGGCTTGAGGGTATAGATTTGATTTGTGACAGTAACATCCCATACAGTAGTTTTAGAATGGGTGATGTAGAGGTATCAGACACAAGGATGTACAGATACCATGGTATTTTAGGGTAGATAGAACTGAAGCCTGTTGAAGAGCAGCCACACCTTGAGCTGTAGCACCATGTCCATACGGTCGCGACACAATGGGCTGATGTCATTGAGAATGAGTGCTGTGATGATGTCAATGCCATTGGACTCATGGGTAACAATGCAGGTCTAAAGAGAGAGAGTGAGATTTTCTTACAATCCTAGTGCCATTTCTTCCAGGCAAAGCTCACCTTCTTTGCTGAAGCCAGAGAAGCACAAACTGAATATGGTAAGCCTACCTGGTTCTCCTGGCAAGGTCCTTGGCAGTATTCAGTGAGTGTCTCCAGCGATTGAATGATCAGGCCCACATTGCCTTCATTGATGTAGAGGCCCAGTAGGCCCAGGCCACCAGTAGTGCTACCACACATGATGTCCATAAACTGTAGAGTCTCACACACCAGATTATAGTTGGTCTTATTGTTCTGACAGCGTAGGAAGTTCTAGCATGGGCAATAAAAGTGTACTGGTTAGGCAGACTGAAAGCTATTGGAGGAAGTTCCAAGCTGAATTTGAGTTCAACAGAAGAGATCAAGGTTGAGATGAGTATAATAGCTAACGTATGACAGGCAGTATCTACAGAAAGAGTGAAACGTCTTAAACATACTGTGATTTACGCATACAGCTCCTATGAATATGTTACATTTTCTCTGCAAATCTTTAATATAAATGTTTTGATGTGATTCCTTTTTCCTTATGACAATCCTTGCATCTTCTCATGATCCCAGCATTACCAACCTGCAGATCCAGATTGTGGTTCTCACACAGCAGTTGCAGGAATCGCAGGATGGGTTTCATAATGCTGATGGCTGGGCCCATCTCCATCTCCGCCTCCCGCATGTCCACAGAGCCCTGTGCAGGCTCCAGCGACTGGGACTCTGCTGGAAGAGAAACACTGGGTTGGGTGTCTAGATGCAAGGACCGGGGCACTGTGATGCCATGAATCAATGTCAGCCTAACCTGTGTGCTATTTATGGATTCTTTTTTGTTATATATTTCCTAATATCAGAAAAGCAAGCCCTATTTCAGTAAAGACCAGAAATTTGCCAGTTACCCATCTTAATAAAATGCAAACCAGTTCAAAAAGACCTTTGACTAAAATGCGAGATTCCAATTCAGCACTCATCTGAGGGAAGTGCTGCTGGAAAATTGTTATAACTCAGAAAATTCACACTTCTTTAAGTACCTATACAACTAAGACAAACCCTTAATGACGTTGGTCTCACCAGGGTCCAGCTCCCTGTCTTTAGCTTTGTTGGTCATCTCGCCCACATTGACAGACACAGTGGCCTTGATATCCAGCTGGGCATTCTTTATTCGGTCATGGAGAACCTTGAAAAACTTCTCTGACTTGTTGTCCCCCATCATCTGCTTGTAGAAGGAATTCTAAAAGCAAGTTGGGGTCAGGATTGAATCTCCTTAGAACAATCTCAGAGGTTTACAAAGCTAAAGTTCCTAATCCACTGAGAAACCTTTTACAGCTATGAGTGCATATATTGTATAAACACTGTATATACACTGTATAAATGTACAAAACACTTTCAAAAATATAACCGAAGAAAGCAGAAAACAGACTAAGGGCACATCACCTCAAATCAGTTTCTTTTTTAAGGATCTAAAAGCATTAAATATCTTATTTTTAAAACAATTTATAATGTAACACAATTTAACAATAACTTTTCAAGCTAAGAATTCTCTTTAAAAACAAAATATCCCAGCATGTGCCGTGTGTGTTTGACATCAGGCTTCATTATATACTATCCCTACCTGGATTTCCGTGTTGCCTCCCTCAAGCAGGCAGATGGCTAGCTGAATGCTCTCCTGGAAGATATTCTCGTTCTTGGTGCTCATGATGAGGTCAATGAAGAGTCGGGTGCCTCCCTCCCTGTCTAAATGGCACTGGGCCGCAGCCACCACCGCCCAGTCCCTCTCCAGCTCCAGTCCTTCATACACAGACATACAAATAAAGAAACAAATACACACAACTCTGTCTGCTTACACAAACACACACATTAATCGGTAGCAAAAGAAATTTACCTCCCAGTTCCCCTAATTCCCCTTTGCTGTTGCCCTTTTTGTTGAAGAGGTAGTTCTGTAACAGCACCTTTCTTAGAGCTGTTCCCTGTAGGGAAACAGCATCTCCAGTCAGGCATTGGGTGACACAACACATGCCCTTCAAGAATCGAGACCGTTACTTTTACCTTGTCATCAAAGTTGTAGGTATGAATCAGCATCTCTTGCAGTGTCCTCAGGACCTTGATGCACAGCTTCTCCTCTGAGGACATGAGAGACTTGGTGTGCTGTATGAGCCTAGGTACCAAAGGTGGCCAACATGAAGAGTGATGTTAACACATGCACAAAGCAGAGTTTGAAAGCCCACCAACATGCACGCATCGCACACATGTTAAATCTGCTTTATAAACAGAGCAACATGTTATACATGGAATGACACCTGCATTACACGCAGGACAACTTGTATGCTACATGCATGAACATGCACAAATGTATTACATTTTAATGAATATATCTCATGCTGAATACCTCATGCACGCCCTGACATACACACACCCACCCACAGAAACAAACACTCACTTAGAGATGAAGCCCCCTGTCTCACAGCGTACACGGGCCTCTGTGCCTTCCAGGAAGAGCAGCTCAGGATGCTGCAGCACATCTACCAGCACCGAGAGCTCGGCGTCCACCAGCGGCTTCAGGCGGTTCTCCAGGGTGTGTATCACATCCTAACATATGACAGGGCGTGTGGCAGGCAGCACACTGTTTATGGAGGGGTAACCAAAAGGCTGCTGGGGGCTTCTGTGTGAGTAAGTAATTCAACTCTACAGTGCAATAAAACAATTCATTCATCTATTCCTCATGATAACTTATGCAGGTCAGGTTTATACTGAGCCTAGAGTCTATGAGTGTTTCTTAACATGCATATTTGACCATTCTTGTGTTCTAGTGTACCCATTTTGCATTATTTTCCATTGCTAAAGACCAATTCCAATACTAAGAACAGAGGTACAGAGGACAGTAAAGATCCCTGGATGACGTTATTACCCCGCCCCAAATATCGGTTGCGTTCCTGGTTAACGAGACCAGTTGCATGATTCATTGCTCTCCAAGTTCGTTCTTGGGAGGCAAGTTAGCAAGACTGGTCTTGCAAAGGCCAAAAGTATGATTTTTGCATTCTTGGTATATAGCTCAGGAAGCATGGCATAGGTGGTAAAGGGCATCATGGATGAGATGCCAGGCCAGTACAACTCATTAAGTCTAAAGACAATTTACAGCCACCAATTAATCTCTGTAACTGCGCTAGAGAATGAGAGGGAAGCAACAAACATGGGGAGAACATGCAAACTCCAAACACACAACCATGGGAAGAACATGTAAACTCCATACACACAAACATGAGGAGAACATGCAAACTCCATACACACAAAACATGGGGAGAACATGGACACTCTATACACACAAACATGTGTGAACCAAGAATGAAACCTTAAGGCCTCAGGGCTTCCTACTTAGTCACTGTGCCATCTGCAATAAAATTATCACGCCAAAGTATGTTTATTGGAAATTTCAACAAAAATGGGTTTTCTGGTAAAGGCTTCTACTAGGTCACAGTGGCATACATCTCAGTTAGGACCAGAAGTTCCTTTGTGATGTTCTTGATGTCCTGGTTCTTAAGCCAGTTCATAGGGAGGGACTGAGCTTACCTGCAGCTTTTCTATGATGTTCTTGTAGTCCCAGGGGCTGCTGGGGATGGGGGGACGGTTTGACCTTAAGGGGTTCTTGTAGTTGGGATTAGTGCGTGACAGAGTACCGGGGTTGTTCAGTAAATTTTTCACCTGGGCGCTCAGCTCCACGGTCACGCCTGCAGACTTGGCTGCTCAGTGAGGGTAGAGGTGTCAGGGGATGGGATGAGGAGGTAGAAACAGCAGAGAACTATGATGGGTAACTGGTACACGTACCAATCCTTACATACATTGATGGTCATAATACAGTACACGCGCACACACACGTGCTCCATTGCCCCTTACCAGTCATGACCAGTGTCCGGATGCAGGATTCCACAAGGCCACGGTGCTGTGCCTGCAGCCAGGGGCAATCGAGAAGCCGTGTGGTGGACTGCAACAGCTGGATCACTATGGTATGGTGGGTCTAACAAGCAACAAGAGACACATTTATTGTGCCAACTATTTTAGGCATAGCGAATGCATCCATCCATCCATTCTCTGTAACCACTTGTCCTAGTCAGGGTCATGGGGGGTCCAGAGCCTGTCCCGGAAGCTACGGGGCACAAGGCAGGCAACAACCCAGGATGAGGTGCCAACCCATTGCAGAGCACAGTCACACCCCATTCACTCACACAGGCATACCTACTGTATGGACAATTTGCTAACTCCAATTAACTTCAGCATGTTTTTGGACCATGGAGGGAAAACTGGAGTATCCAGAAGAAACCCTACAATGATATGGGGAGAGCATGCAAACTTCACACACATGGAGCCATGGCAGAGACTCTGGTCCCAGATATGTGAGGCAACAGCACTAACCACTGAGCCACCATTCCATCCACAGTGAGGGCAAGATAATACAATACAGGGAAAAGATATTCTAAATTATAATTTAGAAAATGGGAATCAAGACATGACATAGTATTGCTATCTCGGAAACTATTGCAATGCATCAAGTAAATCAATTTTGCTGATATTCCAGGAAGTATGAATATTCTCTGAAGCTACTGTACATACATGCATATACATGCACATTCAAATGAATGCACATACAGGTAGGTACATGTTTGCACACAGTGGAGCCTGCATAGGTCACCTGCCATTTACCTGCAGGGAAGTGCTGTTTTCCGAAAACGGGGAGCTGAAGAACGCATTGATGGTGTCCAGCACCACATTGATGACGTACTTCTCCAGCACCGGGTCTGAGAATCGCTTCTCTCTGTTGCTGCATACCTGCAAGCAGGAGATGACAGATGGGTTTAATTCACATATCTGACTGAGGTGGCAGATAAGCTTTACGTGAGACGCCCTGTCTGACTACCTACTCTAGCCATGTCCACCGTGAAGTTGTCAAACAGGTTCCAGATGTGATTACTGGTGTAAATCTCCTTCATTTCCACTTCTGTGTCCACATAGCAGTGGTTCACAAAGTTCACGTAGGCAATCTTCACCTGCAGACAATGAGCACAATCAGTCATCCAGAACAGCACAATAGTTTAAAATGTGTAAGGTTTACCAGAGATGCACAGTTCACTCTAGTAATGAAGATTGTAAAAGTTTATACACAAGAAACGGTGGGGTGAAGGCAGACCTCTGTGATGCAGTCCTCGTGAGTGACCACATTGACAATGTCCTCTAGGGGGAGCAGTGACGTGCATTTGATCTCAGTGTAAACATTCTTGCCCTCAGCACAGGCAGCCAGCAGGTCCACCAGGGCGATGTGGTACCGCAGTGGGCTGCCTTCTTTTATGCCCTCTCGTGATAACGCCATCAGTTCCAGCATGGTGGCAAAGGACGTCTTGTCATTGTAGAAAACCAGCACGTCCTCACCAGCATTGGTCAGCTAGAGCAACCCATAATGACAGCCATTAAACGCTAGTGTAGCAACAAAATCAAATGGTATTAATAATCAAAACTACCTATTTGTCATCTCATGCTAATATTAATCACATAGCTGTTCAGGAATTTGGGGAATCAACAGATTGAATATGTGCTTTCAGTGAAAGGTTAGAAAATATGGTTCTGCGGTACTGGTGACCTAGTCTGTACCCACAATCTAAGACATTAAGGCACCAGGAGTAACACTGTACTTGAGGGGCCACAGATAACTTACTTACTCAGTCACTACTCAAAAACAAATCATGAACTAATACAGCTTCTGTACAAGTCAAGATTGATTAATGATGAACAAACATGGAATCATTATGCAACTAACACTTAGTTACTGGTTAATTAATGCCCTAAGTAAGAGTGTACTACTACATTATTTGTGCACCCTCAAGTAAAGTGTTGGCGAGGAAAGCAGTACTGATAACTTAGTTTGTATCCAAAGCCAAGGCAACAAAGGTGTGTAGTACTGACACCTTGATATATTTTATTGTCTAAGGGACAGACCACTGCAGTACTGACATTCTGATATATTTCATAGCCTAGGGGACAGACCACTGCAGTACTGACAGGCAGCAGCACACAGCCTGTTAGTCTCCAGGCTCAGCCTCAGCCTCACCTCGGTCATGATCATGTCCTGACACTTCTTGACATATTTCCCCTCAGCCTTGATGATGGTGTGCAGGAAGTTGAGGTACTGCACATGGCGCCCACGTGTGGCTAGACAGTGAATGAAGTGCTGCAGGACTGGCTCACTGATTTCCGTGCACAGCTGGTAGTTGTTGCTGAAGATGTGCTGAACAGTTTCTGCCTCCAACAACTGAGGAGGGAAGAGGACACAAAGGAAAAATGATGGAAAAATGATGCAAAGCTAAATCCAAGGACAAACTCCCACTTCCAAACCATGAAATTCTCACCATCTTCTGGTAACTACTTACCCCAGGATTAAGGAAAAGATTCAAGTGCTTGTGCAGGAGAGCCTGGTTCTCTGCATTCCCCATACAAAACTTCTGCAAGAACTGGTGGGTGTACTTTATGATCTCCTGCATCTTAGTGTCATTCTGTAAAAAAAATCAATGACTCCACATGATGCACGAACAACACAATAAAATACATATGATTCCACCATTTTGACAAGCTGCAGGCCCCAGGAGCACAGCAGGGCTCACCTTGTCATAGGACACCTGCAGAAGGTCCAACATTACTTTGTGGGCCCCCATGTTCTTTAGTAGACGTTGTTGCTTCTTCCACACACCAGAGCTACACATCTTATTCAATCCCTCCAAGATCTGCAGGTTACAGATATTGGAATGACTAGGTTTTAATGACCAAGCACCCAAAATGCACAGGGACAGGTTACAATGAACAAAGACAACAAATTCTAAATCTGATCCAGTGGGTCTTTCATTCATCTCCAGGTGAACTTCAGAATCATCCCGCACCTCCTTGACAGCCTGGTAGTTCTCGCTGTTCTTCCCCATCTTCTCTTTCTTGGTAGCAGCATCCTCAGGAGCTGACTGAGGAAAGATTAGGAAAGATGACACAGACTGAACATCCGCGTCCAAACACCCTGATCACAACACGGCCATTTCAGCATCACCCCCACATCTCAACATCTCCTTTCCTCCACCCTTATCTCAGCATTGTCCTCCATTGTACTCCAATTTTATTCATGACTAATATCAGTCACAAATTTTGGAGTGAGGCAACACACATAAACCCGTAGAAATACATGCTGATTCTGATCTTGATGACCTGAATAAAGAAGACATCGTGTGAATCTTGTTTTTTTGATGATTGTTGTGGCCAAAAATGTTTGATTTTGCAGTGGTTTTTTTATTTGTGATGCAGTTCCACATGCTTTGTTTGCGTGAAATTGGCATAAATTGGCAATATTGTGCAAAGAGATACTGTCTTTTGTGGTTAGTCAGTTAATAATATAGACACAGAGCTGTGGCTCAGGGAAAAATAAAGTTACTGGGCGAAAGCCAACAAAAAACCAAATGTAACACACGAACCAGAACCATAAATGACCTAACAGGTCACTGGCACTGCTTTTATTTGCTGCTAGAGTTCAATTGAGACTTTATTTTTCTATGACTTAAAGACTGATTAACATCCATGGAAGTTTGGTTGTGAGTTATTCCAACCTCTGGCACATTTAAATACATTGACAGAAAAATGTATAATTTCATTTTCAACATTGTTTATGTAGACTATGTTTATCTGTGCTGTACATAATGCCTCAACTTGTTGGTGAATGAGACGTGTTCGCTGTGCTTATCTTTCCCGCAGCAGAACCCAGCAAAAAACACACATGAATGTGCACCGCGATGATGTCACAGGGTGTGTCATAGTAAAATACAAATCTGTCTGGACAATCTGTCAATTGTCAGTCAATCTGTCAATCTGTCAATTGACAGTCAGTCAAATTACTAAAGGAGTGAAAGAACACGGTTTTTACTTTGACTGGTTCCTTGTCCTTGTCCTTGTCCTTGCTCTTTTCGTTGTCCTTTTTGCTGTCTCCCCCACCAGAACTGCCCTTCTTCTCCACCCAGAGCTCAGACTTTTCCACAATGGTGCGCAGGCGGTCCAGGTCGCGTTTAATGAGCTTGTAGTTCTCCACATCTTGACCGGAAATTAGCAGCTGAACCTGCCCACCAGTGAGACAGAGACAGAGATTGGGAAACGGTACTAGTACTTACCCTAGGGAAGTGCTTCTGGGCAGGGTTATTTCATATTTGTTTAAGAGTGATACTATATATAAATCTGGACTGTATTTTCTAATGATCGGTGTCACATATGGGGTGTGCCGACTGCACGCTGAACAGTGTTGTCACCAGTGAGATATTCACTGTAATATAAATTATATACACTGTAAGGTTTGTGCTACAGCTACCTTAAAGATCTACCGCCTAGCAGGTATACCTGTTTGAATGTGTGCAGGACCTCCTGCCTCTGGCTGAAGTGTTTAAAGAGGAGCTGCAGGGCACCAGAGATTAGTGGTGGATAATCGTGCATGATGAGGTGGACAAGCACCCGCAGGAACATGCGTCCGCCCTCATCGTCCACCTCCAGGATGCTGTTCTCCTTCCTGTGTAACATCATTAAAAATTCAAATCCTCCCATATTTGCTTCTTTGCTCTGGATTCTCCAGGAAATTGTTCCGATGCCACCTACCCAACTCCAAACATAGCTTCTGCCTGCTCCCCTATGCGCTGCAGGTTTATAGTTGCTGCCAAGAGACAGAATACAGATTGGATCAAACGCTGAATACATAATATAGTATTGGGGCACCTTGCCATTACACCTATAGGAACTTTTATGACATCCCATTCTAAATCCAGGGGCACCAATATGGACTTTCCCCCCCTTTGCAGCTATAACAGCTACTACTCTTCTTCACCCAGAAAAGCATTTCTGAAGTCAGGCACTGATGTTCTGATGGATGTGATGTGAGGTCAGGCACATGAAGGTCTGGCTTTGTAATCTCTGCTCTAGTTCCTCTGAAGGTATTCAGTGGTCCTCTGAATGAAAGGGCAAAAATTCTATCCTGTGGAAAGCCTTCCCAGAAGGGTGGCAGCTGTTATAGCTACAAAAGGGGTGACTAACTCCATATTGATGCCTATGGATTTAGAATGAGATGTCATGCAAGTTATTGTTCGTGTAATGGCCAGGTATCCTAATACTATTGTCCTTGAAGTATATTATAAAACCTTCTTCAGAAATGCATATGGAAACATTTTAGATTTTCCCCTGAAAACTAAATGTATTACACTGTTGTAAAATGCCCTAAAAATACCTGAAAAATGCTATATTCTGGTGAGAGGGCTACCACCCTTCTTACAACCATGAATGCTTAGGGTTTTTAAGAGCTTTCCATGCACTTTTTATGATCATGGTATTCAAATATAATTGTGAATACTTATGGTGCTTGTTTTATAATAAAGGTGTATGCCATAAGTTACACACTTCCTTGCATTCAGTCTGTGATGTGGTTGATCAAAATAAGAGTTCAAAGCAGTGTTTCCCTACGCGATCCTCGGGGACCCACAGATTATCCATGTTTTTGCTCCCTCCCAGCTCCCTGCCAGACAGTCCACATTTTTGTTCCCTCGCAAGGCAAAAATGTGGACTGTCTGCAGGTCCCTGAGGACCAGACTGGGACACATTGGTTTAAACGTATGTGGTGAGTTACTGGTGACACTTTTGCACTCAGACCAACATGACAGGTTCTCCATGGAGCTGCCCAGAAGAATACTAGATGGGTTACCTGATAGCTCCATGGCTGTGGTGGCATCTGCATCCTCCATGGGGAACACCTCCACAAATTCCTTCTTGAAGACAGAGAGCAGGAAAGACAGCCGGTAGTCCAGCCTGACGTTGAGGATGAACTGGAAAAGAGGTGAATGGAATGCAGGAAAGGGGGAGGAAACTGATCACTTCTCATTCAGAATCAGAATCAGGTTTTTTTTAGCCAGCTATGTTCACACATACAGAGAATTTGTCTCCGGTTGTACTGTAATTGGCTCACATACATAGAGTATGTATAGACACAGTTAAAACAAGACAAGATAATGATCACATATAATTTGGTGAATATATAAAATGTGGATGAGTTGCTGAGATGTTGTATAAAAAGTGCAAGGACTGCTGGAATTAGGCGTGCCGGCTGAAATACAGCATCAGCAAATTTCTCAACGTATCTAAAGCTAGGCTTGAAAGCCTGGCACTACACATAGCATTCTGTTCTGGCTCTGAAAGTATGCTTCCATCGCCTGCCCACCTGCAGGATCTCCAGGATCTTCAGCTTAGTGTCCATGACAGTGACATCCTGCTGGTCGATGCTGTCCTTGGTGCGGCCCATGGCCTCCGCCCCCAGACTCGACCTGCTTCCGCCACTGAACAGTGACTGCTTACGACTCAGCACCATGGTGGTCATCATCTGCCCCATGTGGTGGATGGAGCGCTTCATATTCTTCCCTGGATTGATTTTGGGGATTCTTACTTTCTACTGTTTTCTTATACTCTTTAAACTTACCTTCATACTTTCCTATTTCCTGTTTTCACTAAAATGCTCTTCTATCTTACCTGACATAAACATTACAAGATACACTATAGCAAGAGTAGGCAACCCTGATCCTGGAGTGTTGGCATCCAGCAGGTTTTCCATCCTACCTGGTCTCTGATGAACCACACCTGATCTCAGGCAGATAGTAACTCACCAGGTAGGATAGAAAACCTGCTGGATTTCAGCACTTCAGGATACGGGTTGCCTACCTGGCACTATACTATAATTTGTTAAATGTATAATGGTAGCAAATATATACAATGGTGTGAGACAAAAATGCAGGCTAAATAAATATTAGTCCATCCTGTATTTAAGACTCGTGTGTTGCATACAACCTCTACCCAAGACTAAAGTTACTCATTTCCATGACTATGAGACCTTGGTGTCACAACTTTGAGTCTTGGGCAAAGGACACATACTGTATTGATTTATTAATAATAATAATAACAGTAATTTAGATGACTTCAGGGTGCCCTTCTCATCCAGTATCCCCTTTAGCACCTTACCGCTGCCATCATCGTTGAACATGGGATTCATCAGCATCTGGCTGGGGGTGCAGTCGATGATACCAAGGAGCGTGCGGGTCAGTCTCAGTAGCTCAAAGAAGCTGTAGAAGCCAAAATAAATAAGGTGTCTGGCCAGACTTACCACCTGGGGAAGCAAAAAAGTGAAAGAGGTTGTGGAGTCGTCATATGAAGGCAGGACAGGGCAGTGGTGAGTGTAAGTGGATTGTTATTCCAGTTGGCAAAAGGCAGGTAAGAGGGGTCCACCTCGTAAGTGAGCTTGTTTTTCTCTTTGATGGCGAAGGGTAGGTCATCAATTAGTACTTGGTTGAGGTACTCCTCCATAAAAGAGATGGTGTTAGCAAATTTATTTTTCTTGTTGTCACGAGTGTCATCCATGTTGGAGTCATAGCTGAGAAAGGAGGCACATTTCAACAGTTCATGACAACTAATCAAATCTGCCAGCATATTTCAATGCATATTTATTGATTATCCAGTTGTACTCCTACAATAGAATAGAATAGTGATACTTCATTGATCTCTTTGGGGAAAATGTCTTTTTTGCCTACCCCATCTGCACTCCATGAGACATATGCACACAAATACAGGTGAGAGAAAGCTTGGGGGGGTCACAGCACAGGGTTAGCAAGTGTGCAGCACCCTTGAGCTGGGGGTTAAGGGCCTTGCTCAGGGGCCCAGGCATTTTTCTGATACAAAACTCATGCATGTTCTACAGAACAGACAATCTGTACCCTCTAGAGAACACAGCAACATGGGAAGGGGACTCACTCTTTTATGGTGATTGAGGTAGGAATTTCAGTCCAGAGGCGAGCAAACTTGACAGGAGTCACCAGCTCCTGTGGGTCACGATCAACGTGTGCGTGTAGCATGAGCCGGCAGAAGGAGGCACGCAGATCGTAGGGCAACATCTCATCCATCATGCACAAAAAGATCAGCTCCACATCCAGCTGCTTAGAAATCTCGTCAATGGCCAAATATTGCCGGTCTAGGCACATCTGGGCAAAGAGCTTCAGTTGGTACCTGGGAAGAGATACAGTACAGATCTCCATTTATGAATGAAGCCTTTATTTACAAAGAGAACACTGCCTATTGCTAGCTGTTGAATGTACTTATATTTGGTAATGGGTGTTTTGCGTATAAATGATAAGTATATTCTTTTTTGTCAGATTGTGAGCATATTCTTTTTGTCGGATACCCTCAATGGGAGAGAGTAATGCATTTTTTTGGGGGACGGGTGTCTGTAATGGTATCTCTGGGGGTGTACCTGTAGTAAGTCAGCACATTCTCATCATGAGCATTGCCCTGTCCAGCTCCCTGTGCCAGTTGTCGGATGCTGTTCTCCTGACTTTCATTGTCTTTGTCCATCCAGACCAGCCACACCTCATCCTCATCTCCAAAATCCTCCTCGCTTGGGTACCTGGAGGAATGGGGTCCACCCTTGGCAGCACGTCGCCTGCACAGACGCATGAGCAAGTGTGCAAATACGAGCAGCAACAGGCAGAAGAAGAAAAGGGAAAACACAGCAAGAGGCCTCCTCTGATTCTTCATGTTGTCATTGTCATCTTATCATGCAAAGCTGGAATTACAGACTTACTGCTAGCTTCTCGTTCAGCTTTAAGTAAATTAGAAATTCCAGTTGCTTATTCTGATAAAACAAACATAATTTGCAGAAAAGTACTCTGATATTGGCTATTATTTACTTACTCAGTCTTGATAAGGATGTCTTGGTTCTTCGGATCCAAAACACACTTACAGATGAGCTCCTGAGTCACAGGTATGGCCACATTGTTGGAGACACACAGGTCTGACAGATAGTCCAGGAACCTTTAGGTAAAAGTTACCTATCACCAACTCTTATAAAGTAGCACCCGGTTTCTCCCTTCACGCTACTCTGTCTGTCACACGCACCTCAACAATGTACTATCAACACATTCACAGCAGCCCCCAAGTTAGAAAAACACTATATTACTAACATCAACACCACACAGTGGGTCCACAGAAAATGATTTTTTTTTATTACCAGCACTAGTGGAGAAGCTCCATGCCTAACCAGCCTCACCTGGGCTCCCGATTACGCCGGACCAGGCTGACAAACGTCTCCACTTCTGTCTTGGTGATGTGCTTCTCAAGCAGTTTGCGATTATTGTGCAGCAGTGCTGTGATGGTGTCCTCAGCAAGTATGTCATAGCCAATCTGAGCCTGCATCACCCCAAACTGTTTGGCTATGTGCTCCTGTTGGAGACACCAGTGATAGACATGCTTACTGGAGTCATTACAAAAGTGTTATTGTTATGCGATATAACATGGAGGAGCCTGTCATTAACAGGGGATGCAAATACAGCTATTCCATTGTCGGCCAGACTCAATCACTTCTATTGGCTTCAGAAACACAGAGAGCTGTGACACTGGCTGGCATATTTATACAGGCCACACCCCTGGCTGTAGTCACACCTGGTTCTTGCGATAGTCCTCTTGCGAGTGGCGCAGGACCCGGTAACAGAGGCGGAGCATGTACTGATAGGGGGCGTTCTTCTGGTCCGATAGCTCCTCCAGGCGTAGCAAAGGTCCCTCCACGCCCCTGTCTTTGAATGGGGCTTTCAGAAGGCCAAACACCTATAGAGCAGTTGTAGGAAATATACGTATGTATGTCTGTATGATTCAT
>JAODJW010000106.1:9678347-9701129 GCA_026777045.1 Hyperopisus bebe | reverse complement strand
CAACTAATAGGGCCCTGGTCTACATCACATGTAAACTGAATTTGTCTCTCTCACACATATGCACACAGGTATAGTACCTGTTAAACAGGTACAATCTACAGACAACTGGAATGTGAGGCAATCACGTAGTTTACAGGAAACGCTCGTCTGGCTGCCAGTAAATCCTGGAAATTGTGGGTGTGGCAGAATGCAACTGGTATGACCTCATGTTGCAAACATATAAAGGGGCAAGGGTAGAGAAAGGGGGAGGAGTTTCACGGAGGCAGAGCTCAGGTTACCAAACCGAAACTCATTAAAGTAGGTTTCCATGTGTCTCCCCTTTGCCCTTGTTATCTTCCACACAAACACACACAAACTCAGCTGCACCTCCAGCACACACACATGCACCCAGTCCTAGTTGAGATCCTAGTGTTATGGCTTTAGGGTACAACTTAATGTTTAGGTACATTGAAATTTCCCATTGACGTAACTGCATGTGGATAAATACCAGACAATTCACATATCCAGGTTTACCACTGTGCTTAATTATATAAAACAGTAGGCTTGAATTTTCTGGCCACAAATATGTTGAAATTAAATAACAGATGACTTGTGTTACAAAAGCACAGGCTTTTTAAAAATTTAGTACTGGTAATTCCAGAGAGGCTGGTGAATTTCAGTTTTAGATGTAAAATTTTTGGGGTCCATTCTGGGCAACGATGCCAAAGATGTACTTTTAGGCTACATGAAAGTTGACAAATCTGTGTTAATATAGGCAGCTTTTTTGTTACTGGGACACTTTAGTTAGGCTATTATATATCTGTCCCCTTATAAATAACAAACAAATTACACAGCAACCTGCACAATCAAAGCGTCACTCTTTGTTTTGGCATCACTATACAATATAACAATATAAAATTAAGCACAATAAACTCTTAACAATAAGTAGGCAGATGTAAGAGTGACTGTTGAGTAAAGGTTGGCAGAACTTGTCTGTAGCTTTTAGCAATGCTAAAGAAGCTGCGCTTAAATATTTTCGGGTGGCCTTTGCCTCTCCGTTCTCGATCTGTCTCAGTGGTAAAACAGGGACAAAGAGGGCACACTTACGACTGCGATATAGTGCGATTAGGGAAGATCTGTCTGCATAAAATGCAAAATCGGCATATGGGTAATTTACATAAGCATGATCACAGGGAGGTGAAGATGGGTTTTTTCTGCTTTCCAACAGCGAGCCAAAGTCAAATGAGAAACCAAAGCACAGTGAGAAGTGTTACAGGTGGTATTACGGTTTATCTTGGTTCACATCTTCTGTAGTAATGATGTAGTTGTTCAGCAGCCTCAGTTCAGCAATGGGGAAAAGGCAGAAGGATCCATACAGTCTTTATAAGCAGGGCAGGGACTGAATAGAAACTTAACATGAATGATTTACAGCACATTTTATTATATTACAGTTTTATTCAAGGTACAGCTTGTATGGTTTGAAATTAATTTCAGTGTCACGTCAAAAATGTTTCCTGAGACATTTGTATGTCAAAGTCCCACTGACCTATTTAAAATTTCATGAAATTCTCCCAGAAAAGAGTACAAAGAGTATACAAGAGTATACCAATGATTATTAAGAAACATTCCACTTAAGTATTTAGACTTAAGTCAAAGTTCAACAAATACCTCCCCATGGTCTGCCCTCCAACATTAACACCACCACCCCCCCCCCCGCCCCCCTCGTCTTTTGAGATCACCAGATGCACCATCCCTCACAATTTGTCACTAGAAGCAATAATGTATTTAATACAGAAAGAGCATTTAGCGGATTTGTATTGGTTACATGTCAGGCAGTGAACAGAAAATTGCTAGTCATGCTGTGACGCCCTTATGATTGTGGGAAAAAAATGCAGTTCAGGTAAACAACTGACTCTTTGTACATGACAGAGTGAGAGAATGTACCTTTGTAGTTATGGGTTAGCGTAAGCCTACATCTTACTCTAGAATTCTTTTAAGGTTACACATAAATAAAAAGACATCACTGGAAAGCTTGTGGATCCCTCGAAGAAGCATTGTGTCTAAGTTTCATTGTGTCGAAGTTTCATTGTGCCACTAAGTACTGTATTTTTCTTGCATACGTACCTAAATTGTACATTAATTTATTTCATATAAAGAAATATTTATACACTATATTGTAATGTATAGGGACATACAAACGGATCACCACCCCAGTTGGTTTACAAAATATAATAATCCATGATATTACGCATTTTAAGATGTTTCTTTACTTGTGACAATTATAAAAGTTGGTTGGAAAAATGTTTTAGAAGACTGTGAAAATACTGTCATACAAAATCTGGGAACATTCAGATATTCGTCGATATATCTGTTGTCCATAACGTGGACAATATTGTGCTTTATTTAATACATTGTTTGAAAGTTTTAAATAATTCGGTATGAGAGCTCTTAATACCATACTGCCTGGTCAAATGTTACATCTGATTCAGTTGGTGTTTATGTGTTCCTAGATTTTATGATCAGGATGCTTAAGACCACAAGTTCATGAAAACAAATAATAAAATGTTGAAAAAGCAAAAATTAGGAAAAGAATAGAGTAAAATGGACAGTACATTTTGGGAAATGATTGTCTTCAACATAAAATAAATTTCAGAAAATGCACAATGACTTTGCTTGCGTAAGTTAATACATTTATTTGGTCCTTATTTCACTGTCAGTTTTGAATAGGTAAAAAAAATGACCCATTTTAGTGCAGAAGAGCTTATCTCTGGTTGGTAAACAAACACAGAATATGTAGCCACTCAGATAAGATGACATAAAGGCTGCTATCAACCCAGCCTTTATGCTTGCTTAAGCACAGATGCCAGCTTCTCTTAAACCTTAATTACTGTGGTGTTTACAGAGCTCTGGAAGCAGAAGTTGGTCATCTGCACAAGTTACACCAATCAGGCACTAATAAAGTTTTATTTCAGTCGTATTTGTGTACAGAATGCTCTGATGTCAAAAAACTTGTAGTGCAGTTCTAGATATGATGTTTTCATGTTGTAGGCCAGAAGTACAGGGGACATGTTTGAATTGTACCAGAATGTGAGCAGTCTTAACCACAGGTAGTATGTTGCTCTATGCTTATCAATCCATCCATTTTCCATAACCACCTAACCGATTACAGGAAGCATAATGCATATTACTTACTGGAATGGGATGGCAGTTAGTCACTGGGTATGCACTCACACACAGTACTGTGCAAAACTCTAAGGTAGCTAAAGAAAATTATGCTTACATTTACTTTTATGGAGTTTGGCAGACACTTTTAGCCAGTGCGACTTACATAAGTGCTTAGAAGTCTCATCAGTGAATACATTCTCATACTGGTTCAGTAGAACTCTGCTAAGGATAATATCACTGTAAAAAACTCTGATGGCAAATAATACATTTTTTAAAATGAGAGTATAATCCTGGACATGCTAATCCAAGTACTTCGGAAAGAGGTAAGTTTTTAGTCATTGTTTGAAGGCACCTAGTGACTCAGCTGTTTGGACATCTAGGGGAAGTTCATTCCACCACATAGGTGTCAAAGCAAAGAAGAGTCTAGATGCATATCTTCCTTGTGCCATGAGAGATGGTGGTATCAGTCAAGCGGTGCTGGAGGATCAGAGAAAGCGTGGTGCGGTGCAGGGTGAGATGAGTTCTTTTATGTAGGAGGGTGCTGGTCCATTTTTGGCTTTGTAGGTGAACATCAGTGTTTTGAATCTGATGCGGGCAGCTACAGGGAGCCAGTGGAGGGAACGTAACAATGGTGCAGTACAGGAGAACTTGGGAAGGTTGAAAATGAGTCGGGCAGCTGCATTCTGGGTCAGCTGCAGAGGACGGATGGCACTCAAAGGGAGACCTGCTAGGAGTGAGTTACAGTAGTCTTGTCTCAAGATGAAAAGAGATTCAACATGTACCTGAGTAGCCTGTGTGGGAAGAGTGCTTAAATGATATTTGTGTCTGTGTAAGACTTAGGGCTTGGGTACACCAACCCCTGCTTCCCAGCATCCTCCTAACCAATATCCAATCTTGGGAAAAGAAGCTGAACAATATCAAGACAAGGAGAAAATACCAACAGGACACTAGATATCACAACATCCTCTGTGTCACTCACTCCATCAGTACCAGACGATGCAATTTGCCTGGCAGATTCCCTCTATGTTTCCTCTGAGCATTCCATTCTCCCCCAAAGCCCAAAAACATTCTGAGGCTAATTAGAGTTACAAAATTGCCCATAGGTGTGCATGTGTGTGTAACTGGTGTGTGAGTGTGCCCTGAGATAGGTTGGTTCCTCAGCCTGCCTTATACCCATAGTCTCCAGCATAGGCTCCAGACCTCCCATGACCCTGAGTAGGCCAAGCTGTTGGAAAAAGGATGGATGGATGGATGGATGGATGAATGGATTCCCTCTCTTTTGTCTCACAGACAGAATGGAGGAGTCAGGCAAAAAGAAGGGAAGGGATGTGTGTCTCTTGGTATATGACAACTGGTGTAACAGCAGGAATATTGCAGTTCTATCGAGTTTCTGTATACCCAGTATCATTCATTTTATGCACTCCTGGAGTTCAGGATCATTATTGTCACTGCTGTCTACTGTATATTCTACCTCAAGTAGACATCGACACTGCATAGTCTGAACTGTAGAAGTCACTCCATAGTCACTCCATAGTCACTGTGTTGTCACATAGTCACTCCATAGTCATTTTGGCGGAGGACTTTATCAGGGCTGACCTTAAAACGGTAATGTCTGACCTCTATTAGCACATGACGTACCACCAGAGGGCAAAAGACACTGGATCATCGCTACTCTTTTGCAAGTTGGGCACAAAGTTCAGTCACCATTATTATTATGTCCATTATTTATTGTCTAAAGTCATGTCTCTATATGCTAATGTCCGCTGTTCACAGTCTGGAGCTGGCTAATAGTGCATTTTACTGCAAATTGTACTGACCAAAACTGTGTATGTGACAAATAAAACTTTGAAACCATGATGTTATGCCAGTCAAAGTGCGTTAGCTACTGTAAATCATTCCAAAACCTCTCTTAAAGTCACCGCAGTATTTGCAGCACCCATCCAACACACCCATGTGTTTTTCGACTCGACCACTAGCAGCCCTCAAATGACTAGTCCATACCAGTTACTTTTTGGAGAAGAGAAGAAATTCGTGTTAGTTTTCATTGTGTTACTCTTAATATGCATATGGGCACTTTAGAGAAACCAGTTCACCCCACCAGAAGAATGTGGAGGGGAATTTGCAGACTCCAAATACCTGAGAGCATGAGGCTATAGGGCTACTCAATGAAGCCCTGTGCTGCCCTGTCATGTTTATATATACCCTGGAAATATACGCTTAACCAGTAACATAGTAAACTGCACAGCCAAAGCAGACACTGGAGATTTTGCTGTCTGGCTCATTTAAATGGCTTCCTGTTGAATAGTAATCCAGAAATCCAGCTTCTAAATATGGGGACATGTTAAACTTTTGATAGTAAATAGATGACAAGTAGAGAGCAATATGCATCATGACTCAGAAGGGTGGAAGCCTTTATACTGTGAGGTTTCATAACATGTTGTTCATAAATAGTGTTTTGCCTTTTTTAGCATAAACACAGTAATGTAAAATAATTTGTAATTATGCTTGTTAAGAAGCTTAAAGTAAATCTTGACACCATAATATTACAGGCAGCCTTTTCCTGGCTTCCGTTTGTTATTATTTCATACCAGCTTTCAGCGGGCTGCTGTTCCTTCAGTTTTTAAAAATCACTGAGCTTCATTCTTACATTGCATCTCAGATGGACCCCTTTACTCAGTAAATATCACAGGTCGCTTTCCACTGCATCCTGCAGTATCAGACCTGTCTAAAGGTCTGAAAGCCTCCTCAGACAGCACACATACATAGGCACAATGTCTCTGCCATGCTTGAAAATTCATCAGCAAAGCATCTCTACAAGGTCATTTGCGAAGTGGCATAGTGTCATAGAGACATTGCTACGGAATATTGATTTTATATTACGCTATATAACCCACAATAGGTTAATACTACATATATTAATATACTATAGGGTACATTTGTTCTGTGTACCCTGCATGTAGGCATACTGATTAAAAAACCATATACCACACAAATAATGTGACTGATTAAAAGTCAACCATTTACTATTTTAAATATTGACAACATGACAGAAATAGTAATAAGAGGCCTAACAGTTACAGTGATCTGATTAAAACAAAATTATTGAAAAAAAATGTTCTGAAACAAACAGGTAATAATTTAAATATTGTTAATAAATGGAATGAGATCATTTAAGAACATTCCAACCTTAAATCTGCATTACATACTTTCCATGGAAAAGCTGGGAACTGCAACTGATGTACATTCAGTATGCATTATCACTGTTATCACTGAGATATCCTGTCTGATGTTCGGGAAAACTTAAGGCAAAGATATGTTATGCTGCAGTAGACTGCCTTAAGTAATCAGGTTTTTAATCTAAATATGTTTTCCCAGTAGATTGTGTGACTCACACCTGGAGATCAAGTGACTTCCACTTAACAAATAGAGTTAAGCCCTAGAAAGAGGCAGAGCTTGCTGGACAAGATCCTCGAGTTTCATTTGACCAAACCAAATGACTCATGCAATGAGTAGCAACAGCAAATCTTATCATTACCAAAACCTGTTATGTGTAGCAGTGTGTTTGGTTTATCTACCTGTAAATTATTTCTGTTATCCCACTCTCCATGTAGTTGTCATGCACCAAAATAAAGTCTTTAGGAATGAGTCACTCATACTGTATGAATCTGATTCCCAAGAAGGGGAATTCAGTACTAATACTCTGAATTGTGTGTTTTTATTATGCACAGTATTTTAAATGGCCTGTCAGGTCAATAATGTGGTATAATTTTATTTACTGTTGGTGTTCCATTTTTAAGTAACATACAAAATTCATAGCTATCATGAATGATTGGCCAATATAATATTCATGCTGAATCATTCTGGACCCTTTGAAGGAAGGAATTCTCTATATTTATCAGATTATCAGATACAACTACATGCACTAGGAATTTGTTTTGGCAGTATTGGTGCTTACATTCACAGATAACATCGAAGAACAAAGAACATAAATTACGAAAGATAGAAATAAAATAATAGAATAATGGTACAGAATAGTGCAAGCTGTGCACTATACTAGCAAAACTTTCTGGAATGTAAAAGTATGAAAATTAAAATGATGCCCAGTAGATGGAAAAGATGTACAAAGATGTGTGCAGAGTGAGTGGGGGGGCAGAGGGCCCGGGGGCTTGTTGATGAGTTTAACTGATGAAGGAAAGAAGCCGTTTTTGTGGAGTGTGGTTCTGGTCTTGATAGACCTGAGTTTCTTGCCAGAGGGTACTTTTTTGAACGTCCATGTCCAAGATGGAAGGGATCGGCCATAGTCTTTCCTGCCCATATCAGGGTTCTGGAGGCATGTAGGTCCTGTAGGGATGGCAAATTGCAGGCAATTACCTTCTCTGCAGAGTAGATGAAACGCTAAAGTCTGACCATGTCCTTGGTGGTGGCAGCAGCGTAGCGGACGGTGGTGGAGAAGGTGAGGATGGACTTGATGACGGCTGTGTAGAAGTGCACCGCCATTGTCCTTGGGAGACTGAATTTCTTCAGCTGCTGTAAGAAGTATAACCATTGTTGGCTTTTTTAATGATGGAGCTGATGGGAGATGATGATGCCCAGGAACCACTGTGTCGCCTGGGGATGCATGGAGAGTGATGGGTGGGGGGTGGAGCTGAGTTGCACCTGAAGTCCACTCAGGGTTGGGAAAGCTACTTTTAAACGGCATCTTTTCAAGCTACTAGCTACTTATGATTAAAAGTAGCTAAGCTACAGCCAAACTACTGTTGTAATATAGTAGTCAGCTACAGAAATAAGTAGCTACATCATACCTATTTCATCCAGTAATACTTAGGATTTGGGCTGTAGATGTCATGACCTGCTTGTACGATCCTTCCTTGTGTCACACCCCCCTCGTTACCTCTTGTGAATTCCTGACTGTATTCAGCTGTTTCGTGTTATTTCGGAGTAGTCCTGTGTATTTCTTCGCCCCCTATGAGGTCCCCTCCGGCTCAGACCTCACGGCTGCCTGCTGCCCATGTGGCGGCCGCCTCTCGCCCGCTGGGGTTCCCTCGGGCTCCCCATTTTCCCCCGCCTTTCTCTTTCCGGCCTCCTATGTCTGCTCATTGTCCCTCTGTGTCTCCTATGTTCACTCCTGGCCCTTTCGTTCCTCCTGTTGGTGTTCCCCCTGTGTCTCCTTTTCTGGTGCCCCTCTGCCTGTCTACATTCCCTGTGGTCTGTCAGTGGTTGTCCTGTTTCTTGTCCCCATACCTGTTCTGTGTCCATCCTGCTTCCAGTACCCCATTAATGGTTTTGCTTTTGTCTTCCAGATCCCGTGTCCCTGGTCCCGTCTCGTCCATCACCTCCCCTTAGGTGCGCCTGGGGGGGGGGTTCTGTCATGACCTGCTCGTATGATCCTTCCATATGCCACGCCCCCCTCGTTACCTCGTGTGAATTCCTGATTGTATTCAGCTGTTCCCTGTTATTTCTGAGTAGTCTTGTGTATTTAAGTCCACGTTCAAGTATGTTTCCCCAGTTCCATCACTGAAGTTAGTTTGTCACCAGATGATGAATGAATTTCCCTCCTGTAGAAGGATTCATCCCCACCACAGTTGATTTCAATGAGGGTTGTATCGTCTGGGAACTTTAGGGGTTGATCGAATCATGGCTGGAGGTACAGTAGTTAGTATACAGGTAGAACAACAGGGTTGACAGGTTGCAGTCTCAAGGTGAACCAGTGCTTATGATCAGGGAATCTGAGATGGCCTGGGAGAGCTTGTCCTGGAGCAGAACTGGGATGATCATATTGAATGCAGAGCAGCATTCCACAAGCAGGAATTTGACGCAGAATCCAGGAAAATCCAAGTACTGGAGGATGAACTGATGAGCCATACTGACAGCTTCATCTGCAGACCTATTGGCTCTGTAGGCAAACTGCACTGGGTCCAAGACGCTCAAATGACTTTATTACTACTGAGGTCATAGCAATGGGCTGTATTTTTTCAGTCCTGTGATCCTGGGCTTTTTGGAGATGGGAATGATGGTGGAGCTTTTGAAGCAGTTTGGCACATGGCATGTCTCCAGAAAACTGCTGAAGATGGCTGTGACCACCAGAGACAGTTGGTCAGCACAATGCTTCGGTGTGGCAGGGGAGACAAAAGTCCAGGCAGACTCCGTTGTGGGGCTTCTGACGTGTGAGCATCTTGTTAACATCTTATTCAGAAAGAAGGAGGGTCATTGCAGTAAGATGACCGCCAGTTACCTAAAGTCAAGCTTCCTTATCATGTTTCAGTATTGGGATTCAAAGCTCACTCGGTCCATATTTATTCCAACGAAGAACTTTTATTAAATTTCCAAAATTGACTAAGTTCACAAATTTTCTCAAAAATGTATCCTGTGGACTTACTTAGTTTTGGAAATTTGCTCTTCACATGGGGGCCTAACACTGGAAAGAGAGAAAGAAGAAAATCTATAGCCTGGAACTCAACATCTAGCAGTGCAGAAGGAACACGATGCTGAATCTTCAAGTTTGATTTTGAGCTTATTATCATCTGCATGTCTTTGTAGCAGACAGGGAGACTTAACTGCTCTGGCTTCCTTCAGGGGTTTTTAGGAACATGTCCACTGGTATTGACTGGAGGAATCTTTACTTGTTATTTATTATATTGTATCGAATAGCTTGTATTTCTTCATTTTCTGATTTTATTTTCCCATGTTGAATTATGAAAAGTGAACATTAATGTCAGCTTCAGTGATCTTTTGGCAATATGTAAATATACATTTTCCTTTTGCAGATTGCGGTACACCTGCAATGCTCTTTGCAGTAGCTTTACTAACCATATCTGCAGCAATTGAAGCAACATTATGTAAACAGAGTGGAGTAAAAATCTAGATATAACATCCATCCGTCCATCCATTATCCAAACCGCTTATCCTACTGGGTCACGGGGGGTCCAGAGCCTATCCTGGAAGTAACGGGCACAAGGCAGGGAACAACCCTGGACAGGGGGCCAGCCCATCGCAGCTAGATATAACAATAACTTTAAAATAACTTAAAGTTTATTCTACTAGACAAGAGGAAGCACAAACTATAATATAAAATATAGACTAACTGAGGAATACCTTTGTTGCTAGATGCAAGAGCAAGAAATAAAATTAAATATATTTTGAGAATGTTTTTTGAGGTATTTGTCAAATAGCAATAAAAAGCAATAAAAAAGTAAAATTCTTGTCTTTTTTAAGTATTTCTGATATTCTAAAAACTAAAAAAAAACAACATTATAAAAATTGCTAATAAATGAATTAACAACTAGAGGCATAATAATGAAATGGCTGTCTGAATATATATTAGTTAGCTCCAGGTATATAACTAAAATGTTTTAATTTTTAACAGAACTTGAAATCTAATTTTGCTTAATTAATATGACCCCATTTTCAATAGATATGTGAGATATGAAGTTGATGTTTTTCCTTAATAATCACATGTAGATTCATCCATCCACCTCCCAGCCACTTAAGCAGTATAATGTTACTTGCCCCTCCCAGACAGGGCAGTACCGTTGCTAAGATGCCACACAATGGAGATGCCAAATTTACCTATCTGTAGCATGTGCATGACAAGGAAAAGGCACACAAACGGAGCAGGAGTGGCAATCGCAGTCCCCCAGTCCTATAGTTGTGAGGCAATATTACTACAAGCAGAGCCACCACACCACCCTGGACAAGTGTGAAATGTTAGAAAACTCGTATGCATGAAGAACTAATTCCTTTCTGTTGTTCATTTTCACATACACAGTAAAAAGTCCAACACCAGATAGAACACTAAAACACATATTGGGAGGTTCAACAAATTTGTCTGCGGCGACTTGATGGATGATATATATATCGTTGTGTGTTGTTGTGTTTTATTCTATGTTAGAATTGTTGGACCAATGCATGTAAGGGAGCCTGTTTTTCAGTCTGCCTGCCAAGCAAACAATGATTTGCCTCTATCAAGTGTTGGGTGACAGGATCCATGAGTCCTGGTGAATAACAGGGAAAACCCCTTTGGTCTGGCATCTTGTCAGTGTAACTGAAGGTTATCACAGTGGACGGGAACCTAGAAAAAGCTCTGTTCAATGAACCAGCCCAGCCATTTATTGAAAATGTGGGTTCACAGTGACATTACAAAGGAAATAAAAACCGAAACCCAGTAACCCCTTCACGTACACGCGTTTGATTTCTGGTTTTGGTTATTCGTGAGCTGGCCGTAAACAATTAAATGGGAATATTTGTTAAGCTTGCTGAAAATTTGCAGACTCTTGCAGATGACATGTAAGCTAAAAACAGAACTGAAAATAATTTGGATCAAATAAAATCATATGATATATAAATATTTTAATATATTATATTTCTTAGTGTTATTGCAAACTATACCTTTAACATTAAAAGCCTGGGTTTGGGTACGTACATCTTTGTCTCAGCATCCAGCCTCACTGACAAGTTAGCTGTCTTTGTGACCATGGAATCTCACATCCCAAAGTATTTTAAAATTTTCAGTGCTGTTACTTTTACATTTTTATCAATGAGTCCAAAACGTTTGCACTCAGTGCATACAGCAGTAACTCTGTACATAGACAGGCATAATTTAGATTGCGTATATTTATAAAAATGTCTTGATAGGAAATAAAGTAATTTGACATGCAAAGTGTACAGTACAGTACTCTTTGTTTAGGAATCATAATAATAAATGCTATTTATGCCTTTTTATGCTGTGGGGTGAGGTTAGTGCCCAAGTATTATTCACAAATTGTCACACTCGCAGGAACCTGCTAACCCTCGTGAATGTGAAGTGGTTACTATACTTGCATTCAAGTAATGTATATAGACTCGGTCAATTATTTGGAAGACAGGCCTTCCTGATAATCCAGTGATTCACGCTCTGGATGCCAGGGGGATGGGATTTGAACCCCCTGTGCCTTTTCCGAGGATGGGGGTGTCGGAACCAGCCCAATGACTCCAATGACTTAGAACTTGTAAAGCACAGGATCTATTTTCCCTACTGACCGTGTCAGAATGTAGCCTGCCCCAGTTAAGCAGTATCCATGTGATGGGTTAAAGACCTAAAAAATCCTCTGCTGCCTCTAAAGCCATTGGAGTGAGCATGAAGATAGGTCAGTAGGGTTAGTGTATGGGTATACCACTAGCACCATTTCAAGGACAGAAAACGAGGGCCAGTTTGAGGGCAAAGCGCTAGGGACATCCTAAAAATACACCACTTAGGCCAGTTAAAGGATAGACAACTCGTGTCATTCCAATGACAAATAACCACGGCCAGGTTGGCAGCAGACCAATGAACGTATCCATGGACTGGACTACTCAGGCCAGCAAAATAATCGACTACTTATACAGAATGTAGACAGATAGGGGGATCCTGTAAATAACCACTTGGGGAAATCTGAGGGAACTGCACACGAAGTCAGAGCATTTCCAAAATGACCTTCCATGAAGGCTTTCTAGAGCAGAAGCTTTAAGCTGCCATTTTATACGGCCTCATTTTCCACTTGGTCATTTTTCAATGTGATCCACATAGATTTGATTTTCTTATAGATGAGTAGAATATATTTCACATACTGTTTTTTTCTTTCTCTCGATTCATAAAATATAGCTCAGGTGGCCCCCTTGGGAGAAGATCTTCTACCCAGTTGGTTTGCTAAATCGGTGCCCCCTCAGAGGATGGCACCCGAGGCAACCACCTATGCCCCCCAATGGGTTGACCGACTCGGCGTACAAATTCCAATGCTTGTCTGGTTATGTCAATCTGCTTTTCTAATCTCCCTGTTATTTCTACCTGAAGTACAGGAACTGGGGGCAGATAGGTCATGTTCTGCCAGGTTTAGATAACATAGTGCTGAGGGCACAGTGCTGCCTACTGTTTTACTCTATTTTAAATGCATAAGTTAGTATAAAGAGTAATAACCTTGTTAAAGGAGCCCTTCCTAGCCAAGTGAACGTCAGATACGTTACACAAAACAAATCCTTGACCTTGTTTATGGCTGTAATGCCTGTGGAATGTGCCAGTTTGGAATGTGAGGTGAGTTTCTGTCGGCTGCCTCGTGCCACTGACCCATATTCCACATTCTGTGGAGTCAGTTGAAATGGAGGAACAGGACAAATATAATCAAGCACATTTCTATGTTGTATGTTGTCATGCAGGAATCTCATGCAGGTGAGAGTTGTTCAGATGATTTTAAGAAGTGAACAGCTGAATGTCATTGAATTATCATTCTGGACATATAGAGGAGTTGTGCCAGAAATCATGTACTAATGATAATATTTATCAATGTGTTCCTCAAAAGATGCACTTTGTTTAAAGCCTGATATCTACCTGGCAGATTCTCCTGCTGTATTTATAGGTCAATGTCAACCTTCAAATATTTTTTCTTTGGAGAGAGAGGGATTCTTTATGTAACCTCAGGCTCTCTGCTCAGCCACCCAGTACTGACCCATGTTTATAACATTCCAGTTGGCCATTGTTTCTCACAACATCCACTCCATACTTTTTTCATACATGATATCCTTTTGAAATGAGTGTCAGGGAAAGCCTGTGGATGTTGGAAAAACTTTTTGAACTGTACTGGAAAAAAAGCACCCAGGTAATGAGAATCCCTGCACCCTCTCTGACCCGAAAAGGCAGACATGCAGGGTCATGAGGCCTCCCTGCTCATCCCCATGCAGGTGGAGAAAGACACAAATAGATCACTGATGTCACTTCTGTGATGACCCCACTGTAGGTCCTGGGAGTTGATGACATGGTACAATGTGGCTTGTGTTTTGCCCTAAAGTCTAACAGCACCTTCTAAGACCTCCATAAATCATTAAACCATTCTGGTTGCTTTGGGACATTCCTTCTATAGTGTGTCTGCCTATTCTGATGTGAGGCGTTGCTTTGGTACCTTTCACAAGGAACAGGACTTTTTGTTATGTGGTTAAGTGGTTAAATGTAAAACTAAGCCATTGTGGGAAAGACAGCTCAGCTAGCTGATTCAATCATGTCCCATGTAAATTCACATTGCCAGCTTTTATTATTGATCTTTCCCAATTTAAGTGTAAAGTAGGAGTGATGAACAGAATGGATCAGGTAGGATCAAATCCGTAGAGTCTCTCACCTTCTGTTTTACCTTCTGCTGCTCCTGCCAGCCACTCATAGTAGTCCAGTCAGTCAGAGACACTGTACCATGTAAATCTCTCATGGTTTTGTAGGTAGCTCTGCACTGGATGCATTACTGCACTTCCACAACATTCCGCACAGTCCAGGGCAGCCTTCAAAGTAGGTGGCAGCAGGAACCCTGGTGGTCAAAGGTATGAATGCAGTTAGAGGATTTCAGAGCAAAGGTGTTTAACCAGTGCAATGTGTATCTTCATGCATGGTCAAAAGTTGTAATTTGTTTCATAAAAAACATCAGTTGAACAATTATAGGTGAACACTGTAAGTTTCACTTTTAGAAGGTTTCATCACTTCTAAAAACACAAATGGTCAGTATGTTTTATGTAGAGCTCTGGAAAAAAAATGAAGAGATCAGTCTGTATTTTTAAAAATCTCATGGTTTAATCTTGGTTCTGCTGGCAGAAGGCTACACTGCAAGGCAGGGTGTTTCCAGGCTCACAGTTTCTAAGACAGTGATACATAAGAATAAGGTGAAACTGGAGACACTGGCAATAACCAAAAACCAGCCAGGTAGACAGCAGAAGCAACTTTCTAAAGCCAGGGATGACCGTAATCCGACAATGCTTTATAAATCAGAGGATGACCTCAAGTAACCTTCACAAAGAATGGTAAACATGAAGTGGTGTGCACTGCTAGGACAGTTCATAACAGGCTCCTAGAAGCAGGACTGAAGACACAAAAAGCAAGGAAGAAGCCCTTCATCAACTAGAAGCAGGGAAGAGCCAGGCTGCAGTTTGCAGAAAAAGTGTACTGTATACCTTACACAGACGCATACCCATAACATGTATACCTTACACAGACGCATACCCATAAAGTATATACCTTACACAGACACATACCCATAAAATGTTTACCTTACACAGACGCATACCCATAATGTGTATACAGTACCTTACACAGACACATACCCATAACGTGTATAGCTTACACAGACGCATACCCGTAACGTGTATACCTTACACAGACGCATACCCATAATGTGTATACCTTACACAGACGCATACCCGTAACGTGTATACCTTACACAGACGCATACCCGTAATGTGTATACCTTACACAGACGCATACCCATAATTTACGAATTGAGTGAAACTGAAATTTTTGCTGTGGTCTCTTAATCTTGTCCAGAGCTCATTCATACAGCCTCACTCGGGTGGGGGTTGTTTTCTCATGAATTTGTAGAAAGTCTTTATCTGAAAGCAAACAGCTTTGGGTCAATACAAATTCAGTCAGGTCTAAAACAAACTTCATGGTTACCAATTTCATACTGGCAGTTAGATAAGTGTGAGGATAAAGATTTGTGTCCAGTTTAATTAGTGATTCATCTGTGGCTTATATGGTGACTTTTTTTTATCGGACATTAAACTCCCGTTTCTTAAGGGTTGTTTACACTGTGCCTTTCAGCACTCAGATCTTGCCTACCTTTTTAAATTGTCCCCTGGAGTCTCTTCTCTAACTTCAAAAGAAAAAGTAACTGTGTCTGGTCCTTGATGAATCAGTTTTAATACATTAAAATTATATATTAAATCAGAATCTGCTAAGAGGAAATGCATTTTAATTTCAATTGGTGCTGGATTTCACAGCCATCAATGGAACAGCACCCGTCTCCACTGAGCTGTACTTCAAGACCAACATCCCATCTCACATTCTACGGTCAAAAAGTCACCTAGAGATCCTTCTGGCATGTGTTTCCTAGAAGAACACACAGTCACCCCCGTTGCCACCCACATCAATAAATCTGTCCAAACCATCTGTCGGCAGTCATATATTTTTTCGCTTGTTTCAGTGTGAATGGAAATACTTTCTTAAATGATGTGAAAACTACCGATGTGGATGGAGATTTTAAAGCTCTGTTTTTTTTAACAAAAACGTAGTGATGTAGATGCACTGTCTCAATGGCATTATCTGGAAAGAACACCAGGCTGCACCGCATGAAAAATAAATTTGCTTGACATGATATCATGTATGAAACTGATAATCAGATTTATTTATTTATTTATTAATCAAAGGTGTTGGAAAGGCGTTCTGGATCATTCTAGCCCACTTTGACCCCTGATTATGACTCATTTCTGCATGTAGTTTAAAAGCTGTTTTCTAAATGCCAGGAGCAAGATATGATTGTAATGTATTTTAAAATTTGTTTGTGAATTAACCTTCCTACTAAGGTAACAGTTTATAATAGTTAAGAAGCAGACTGCAAACAAAAGTGTTATCAGTAAATGTAAATGTAGTCTTAAAACCATCTCAAGCCAGTGATTAGTGCCAGTCCTAGCTGACGAGGTGCCCCAAGCAAGCCACAGCGCCAGCTTCCCCCGTCCAAGGTGAGGTGAAATTGACTGGCAAGTTGGCACCTCCTCTGAAGGCCACCTATGTCACCTATAGGGTTAACCGGCACTGCTTGCGATATTCAAAGCTTGAACTGAAAAGAATCCAAAACATGAACCATGTAAGGAACACACTCGGACCTGCTGATGGACTGATCACTGAGCCTTTATTAACCCGGCAGAGTGAGACGGATGACAGGGATCAGGCAGAGACGTAGTCGTACAGGCAGGGTCGAAATTCAGGAGATCAGAAAGAAACAGCACAAGGTCGGGATCTGGGTTCCTGGCCGGGGTCGCAGGCGAGAGGTTTGGCTACCAGGGAATCCGACCGGATACAGAGACAGGGCACAAGAGGAACTTACAGGGAGGAAGAGCGAGGGGAGGAAGGGCAGGAGGGAGGTTGAGATGGGTAGAGGGTGGATTTCAAAGAACCTATGGGTACCTCAAAAATCAAAGTGGAAAAATGACACGGCAGGCTAGTCCATTTTGCCAAAATTTCATTACAGCAACTCAAAATCGTACTCAGTAGTTTGTGTGGCCCCCACGTTCTTCTATGCATGTCTGACAACATCGGGGCATGCTCCTAATGAGATGAGGGATTGTGTCCTGGAGGATCTCCTCCCAGATCTGGACCAGAGTATCACTGAGCTCCTGGACAGTCTGAGGTGCAACTTGGTGGCATCGGATGGACTGAAACATGATGTCCCAGAGGTGTTCTATTGGATTTAGGTCAGGTGAGCGTGGGGGCCAGTCAACGGTGTCAATTCCTTCATCCTGCAGGAACCGATACCTAATGGCAGTATAACGCCCTCCACCGCTTCTCCAGACCCTTTTACATGTGTCACATGTGCTCAGGGTGAACCTGCTCTCATCTGTGAAAAGCACAGGGAGCCAGTGGCAGATCTGCCAATTCTGGTATTCTATGGAAAATACCAATCGAACTCCACCGTGCCCACAAGAGGACGTTGGACCCTCAGGCTACCCTCATGAAGTCTGTTTCTGATTGTTTGGTCAGAGACAGTCACACCATTGGCCTGCTGAAGGTAATTTTGGAGGGCTCTGGCAGTGCTCATCCTGTTCCTCCTTGCACAAAGGAGCAGATACCAGTCCTGTTGATGGGTTAAGGACTTTCTATGGCCCTGGTGCAAGGTGCAAATCATGTGCAAGGTGCAAATCATAATCCAGTATACAAGCAAAAGAGGTCAGGGACTTCTGGGTACAGCGTGCAGTGAAGTGGCTGTAAGTCCAACAGCTCCCGAATATATTTTTCTAATATTAACACATAATACAATTTTAGTCCTGATTTTGACTCACTACTCTAAAACCAGACTCAGCATTAAATGAGACGGTACAAGACAGAACCATAATGTGCTCCAAAGTGAACCATGAAAAGTAAAATACTACGAAAAAAAAATCCCAGCGTCAGAAAGTTACTAGATGGCGGAGGAAAAGCCGCTAACCCTACAAGCATTAACACATGAGTTACAGCTCATCTCGCCTGACTTCGCTGGAAGGTTTTAAAGCCAAAATTGCTGCACTCTGCCTGGTTTTAAGCAGAGACATAGAAGCTCTTCAGACTGAAACATCCTTTAATACTCAAAAGCTATGTTGTGATTTGGAGAATGAACTCCACGGCACGGAACCTCAACGATGCAATTAAGTGGATTGCACAACTCAACCACCAGAATTAATTACTGAAACGGTTGCAAGAGAAATGCAAAGACCTTGAGTCCAGGAGTCGGTGACAAAATTTAAGAATTATTGGAGTACTGGAGGGAGCAGAGGGAGCTAGCCTCCCTCGTTTTATAGTGAAGCTCATTCCAGAGGTATTGGGTCCAGAAAACTTCACATCTTCAGTTATTCTTGATCACACCCATAGATCTCTGGCCCAGACAAAAGAAAGGTGAGCACCCTCATCCCATCTTGGTACAGCTGCACTACTGTGCAGAAAAGGAGCAGATTTTGGGCATATCCAAGGGAAAAGGATGGCTCTCTTACTGAGGTTCACCTGATCACATCTTCCGGGATCTCCCTCCAGGGGTGGGGAAACTTCAAGCTGTGTTCAACCCGGTGAAAGCTAAGCTATGTGATGCTAAGAGTACAGTCTTCCTGGCTATCCTCTCTGTGAACTTCAGTGGTGTCAGGCATAAATTTGACACTCCAGAATCAGCTGCTGAGAATTACCACACAAAGATTGCCCCGCATTCATAGTTTGATGGTGGTGTTAGTAACAAAATGTTATTTTAGTTTAATTTGAGATGGGTTAATGCCACACATGACTAAAATAGCTAACGTTAGCTAAAATAATGGTTTATCTATCCTCAGACTTTTATTTAGTCATTCTTTACTTATTTTATTACAGAACAACAAAGTTGTTGTCAAGGTCTTATTTTATTTTGCATTCAGTGAAATCTTTGTTTCTCATGGCAAATGTTAGAATGCAAACACAAGGATTTAGTTACTTCCTGTAGTGTATATCGTGGTGGCCGTTAAGAGTGTAAAATCATAATCATTTCCCTTTGCGCTTAAGTGGGTTCAATGCCTATTAGTATATATACACACAGACACACACACACACACACACATATTTAAAATGTGTTTGGCACTTTTCGTTTAGAAAGGGAGCTGCAACCAAACAATAGTTCTGAAGTAGTTTAACTTGCCTACTGATGACCCAATGTTAGGATCTCTACTAATATGGGATTTTCTGGCCTTTCAGTTCAGGAAAGGCAGTGGTGGGGTGGTATGGTTCTTGTTTTGTTTGTTGTTTGTGCATTATTCTTTTCTTTAAAAAGCTGCTTGTTAGAATCATATTTGATGTCAATACAGTTATTTAAATAATTAATAGGACTAGGTAGGTATGATATCTTGCACTGTTAAAGAAGAAAGCCTAGTGCTGGAATACAAAGGTCCTTAACGGTGCAGTTAAGCGGGGAAGAGTCTTGACTCACCAGAAAAAGCTCAATGTTGATATTGCGCTCCTATAGGAGACACACTTGAAAAAACAAGATCATTTTCAGCTGAGAAAGGGTAGGGTTGGCCAAATGTTGCATTCAGATTTTCATTTTAAATCTCAGGGAACTGCAATTTTAATAAATAGGAGTAGTTCTTTTGTCTCATCTCATGTTACTGTTGATCCACTGGTAGGTTTGTGGTGGTTGCTGAATACACATAACCTTATTTTGGGTGGGGACTTTAACTGTGTCCTGGATCCCAAGCTAGATAGGTCATCTAATAAAACCCAATCACTGACAAAATCCACTGAACTAATTAGAACTTTTCTTAACGCTTATTAAATCACTGACCCCTGGCAATTTAAATGTCCATCATCTTGTAGTTATTCACTTAACTCCCTTGTTTACCATTCATTTAGTTGAATTGATTACTTTCTTATTGATTGTAAACTCCTCCCTTCAGTTAGACAGTGTGATTACAAGACTATAGTTATTTCAGACCACGCTCCACTCTTAATGCAGCTGACATTTATGAACCAAAATATGGCTAGAACATGCCATTTTAATACTCTTTTATTGGCAGATAAACCTTTCACCGACTTTATCACATCCCAGATTGAATTCTTTCTACCAACAAATAAAACCAGAGTAGTATCAAAAAGTACTTTGTGGGAAGCTCTAAAAGCCTATATACGTGGCAAAATCATTTTCTACAGTGCTGCCACAAATAGACTCCAAGCGGAACGTATCTCTAGTATTACTGAGCGAATATTAGATTTAGATCATCGTTACTCAGTATCCTCCTCTCCTGATCTGTACAAGGAAAGAGTAGTACTTCAAACAGAATTTGACCTTCTATCAGCAAATGAAACGGCACGATGGTTATTACGATCCTGCCACAGATCTTATGAACACAGTGAGAAAGCTGGGAGGCTTTTAGCTCTGCAGATCAGATAGTCAGCTGCTTCAAGGTTAATAACTGTAACTCAAACTAATTCTGGTTAGACAACTAGTAACCAGAAAGTTATAAATTCTTTACCAATTTATATTCCACAGAGTCAGAGGGTGATGCCACTTTAATAGATAACTTCTTTAGTGAATTGGAAATCCCAATGATATCTGCAGAAGATAGAGCACTACTTGAGGAACCCGTGTCTCTTGAGGAACTGAGCCATTCTATAAAGAGCATGCAGAGTTCCAAAGCCCCTGGATCTGACGATTTCCATTTGGAGTTATATAAGGCTTTTTCACTTTCAATTTCCCCTCTACTGCTTGAAGTTTTTAATGAATTATTTATTGCCAATACACTCTCCCCTATTTTTTATCCGGCCTGTATCTCTCTTTTGCTTAAGACCCACTCAACCCAGGCTGGTATGGACTGCTGCGCTTAAAATTATTAGCTAAAACACTGGCCATCTGACTTGAAAAAGTCCTATTTCGCAAGGTCAGACTGATTTTATTAACAATAGACTTTTATTTTCAAACCTTCGTAGGCTTTTCAATATTATTTAGTCTTCAAATCCATACCCCCAATGCCCAGAGGTGCTAATTTCATTAGATGCTGAAAAGGCATTTGATTGGGTCTTACGTTTCATTGATCAAAGACGTTATGCTGCACCTCAAACTGGAGAAAGTTCACTTTACAAGGTTCCACTAAGAAACTCCACAAGACTTGGCAACCCTTCATAGACTATGTAGAGGCTAGGCTTTACACATTCTACTAATTCTTAACTTTTTACTACTATATCAGGATTGTATCTAATGTATGACATCATTAATTAGTATCCAATTCAGTTTTGTGCCTTGGCTGATACTTCCACTGTGCACTGCATTTGTACTGTGTGTTTTGTTGTTATTGTGTGTGCAAATCCTGCATTTTGTAATTTTATACAAAAGGAATTGTATATTTTACGCAGTTTGTTAACTAAAACACCAATAAACAGATGTTTAAAAAAAAGAGTTGAGTAAATACCAGAGCTCCAATACAAAACCTAGCAAACAGAACAAAGGGATAGAACCGATATCGTAGTCTAAAGGGGAAATACATGTCAAACACTGCAAAGTCTACCAAGAACACAAAGGATTCAAAATGGCGCCAAGTGAGCAAAAAGAGGCCTGGGTCTTCTGCCTCTTCTGGCTTTATAGGCCGCTGCAACAAGATGAAGGACAGGCAAAGACTTCTGGGAAATGGTAGGCTAAAAGAAGTGGACTGGCCTGCATGGATTGGAGTACCTATTACACAGCGTAAGACATTACCTACATTAAATACAACAATAATACAACATTAAATATAACAATAATAAGTACATTGTACATCATTATACAGCACTGTACTTTCACGAATGAAAAGGATTCTGACTTTTTAACCTAACTCTTTTTTTTTTTTTTTGTCCATGTTCACACTTTCTAAGGGTTTTTCATTTTCATCCCACAGCCCAAAGATGCTCTGTTTAGGTGAGTCAGTGACTCAGACAGTCAGTGCTTAGGCACTAAGCCTGTGTGCATATAATCAGAAGGTCGCTGGTTCAAACACAGCCTCAGTATGTCTGCAGGTCTTTGAGCAAGGCCCTTAACCCCCGGCTCCCTGGGCTCCCCAAAAGGTGGCTGCCCTTTGCGGACAACTTACTCTACAAAGAGTTAGCTGAGGGAGGCGTAAAACAATTTCCCCAGGGGGACAGTAAAGTATCAATAATGAAGTTGCTGAAAAGGGGTATACTGTAGGAGTGTTTAATGTGAAGCTCTTTGAAGGACAACAAGAATCAAATAACAAAGAGTTAACATAATTAAAGCCTAATTCAAATAAAGTGACAATTCAGTACAGCTATTAAATATAACACATAAATGGTACAATTAAGCTGAAGAAGACTTACCATGGAAACACAACAATACAGAGAAAACAGTAGTAATCAAAGATAAGTTAGAAGGCATGAAGGTGTGGGCTCCTTTAAAACTGCAAGGTGCAGCTCATAGTGCACCGAACATTTCATTTGAATGAAGTGACGCAATTTCAGTTTTATGTGCCATTTGTCATGTCTACAAAGTATACATATGGTGTATTTTATTTTGTAAAATAAATGTAGTTTTATTGAGCTAGTATCGGGAAAAAATTCATTTTAGAGTCTTAAAGCACTAATGTAAGTCGCTCTGGCTAAGGGCATCTGCCAAATGCTGTAAATGTAAATGT
>JAODJW010000106.1:9657183-9671077 GCA_026777045.1 Hyperopisus bebe | reverse complement strand
GGGATTACTGTTTGTTTGGTTAGGGAGATAGGCCTAGGCATTGTTGTTTCGTTTCACCTTCTGTTCACTTAGGATTATCTTAGATTAGGGTTGTTTTCGGTAAACGTGTTCAATACAATTGCCTGCCCCCTAGTGGTCTTGCACTCCCGGTAAATGCAAGGTTTGCCCCAGTCATGTGCCAGTTCAGGGGGTATTCCACTAAACAAGATTTCTCAGTTAGCTGGATCATTTACCTAAGCAGAGTCACAGTATTCCACAAAGCAGGATATATTTTTCATTAGCCAGATAACTTACGCCAAATGTAAGGATTGTCCAATAGGAATGTCACTTACCTCTCCCTCTATTGGACAGTTTCTATGTTTGGCTTAAGTTATCCAGCTAACTGGGAAATCCTGGGGGGTGTTCCACAAAGCAGGATTTCTGTGTTCGCTGGGTTAACTTGACTTAGAAATCTTGATCGTCCAATAAGAGTTTAGGTAAGGAGTATTTCTATTAGACAATCACTACTTGTAGGTAACACCTCTAACTGAGATATCTTGCTTTGTGGAATACCCCCATGACTCTGCTTGGGGTGCTAAATTAATCATCTTTTAAGCATCCAATTCGAGGACACTAATTGGCTGAATTTATGTTGCTATGTGCATATCTTGTTTCATAGTTTTCATGTGACATCATATCATATAGGACTACCCACCAAAAAGGTGAAAGAAGGCTTTATTCTTCTGCCTTCCACTTATTTTACCACATTTATTTAGCCAAAATGCCAGATAGTTGTAGTCCAGTTGGCTGCATTATCCGACAAGGAGAAAAGCCTGGGTTGTGCCTCTCCAGAATTCCATCTGAGAAAGAAAACACAGATGGGAGGAGACTTATGGATTTGTGCTTAGACGTGCTTCCATCCCTGGGGAGGGAATTAAAGAATAGCAACCATCAACGGGCGCTTTCACAGTACAGTTCAGGAACCAGGGCAGTCTTGACCAGGAATTAGTTCCTTCTGACTTTTGTGTGTCACTTTCCCAGTGCGCAGTCTTAGCCTTGCCTCTTGTTTCTGCCCTTCTGTTATTCAGTTCAGCTGCCTTTTGTTGTGCTCCTTCATTAGTCCTTCTTAAAAGTGCTTCCCAGTCCTGTGCTTGCTGACATTAATGTTGCCACTCCTGCTAGCTCTTATGTTCTACCCCGTTTGTGACTCCACAAGATCCTTTCACTTTCTAGCTAGTCCCGTTTTGTTCTATGATAAAACCCATTTGTTTGCCCCAACTCAAACTACCATTCTTGTTTTGCCTCTTACAGGCAATAATTAGTCAATTTCCTTGAACATGCACAGTCAATGCACATCAAGGCAACTCCAGGATTTTCTCCCAGGGGGTGCAAGGTGAGAGAGCCCAACCAGTCAGTCATTACATGCTATACCAGGGGTAGGCAATCTTATCCGGAAAGAGTCGGTGTGTATGTGGGTTTTCGCTGCAACTCCCTAATTAGAATACTAATTAGAGGACTGATTGGCTGAAGAGGCCTCACACCTGGGTTCGAACAGTTGACCTAAAGGTTACTCCAAAACCCTGCATACACACAGGCCCATTGCAGATAAGATTGCCCACCCCTGTATTATACAAGACTGAGCTGCACATATAAATTTGTTTAAAAAATAAGTTACAATAAATATCTATTATCCATTGATGTAACTAACACAAGTCACATTTTCAAATATAACTTTACAATATAATTTTATTGTATTAATATGTTCCACTTAAACTTAATAAGTTCAAATAGCATTTTCATCTGACCAGTAGGGGGTGCAATTGCGCCCCGGTAAAATCGCCCAAGACCGCTAAACTAAACATTTCTGCTGCGAGTAGTGGGCTTCATGTACCTTATATGAGAACCCCGAAAACATCAGACACACAGGTCTGCATCTTCTTCAAAAATAACTATTCCCTCTGGATTTCTCCATCTTATATTGAGCTAGTGGTTGAGTGAAAAAACACATGGGTGTATTTTATGGTTGCTGGAAAGAATGAGGTGATTTTCACAGAGGTTTTGAGATGGCTAAGCTAACACACGTTGACATTTGACTGGTATAATAGCATTTTTGCACAGTACTGTATGTATGTGTGCATACATATACACACACATACACAGACACACACACATGTACATTCATCTAGTTTGTGCCTAGTAAGCCTGGAATGTCAGTGTACCTAATATAAAAAATCTGGTCACTGTCAACAACTCGGAACAAAGAAAACAGGCTACCTCCATTCTCAGTGCATTCTCTAAATCAGAATAAAAGAGCACTCTCTTAATGTGGTAGCTTCAAAACCCATGTCCGGTGGCATTCTATTCTATTTATTTGCTTGTTTGTTATGCATTAATGTTTTTATTTGTGCTACTTTGATGGTTTGGAGTTCTGGGAAGGTTTTTGTCATCAGGAAGGTTGACCAGTTGAAAGAGTCTGAGACTGTACAGGATAAGTGGTTCAGAGGATGGATGGGTAGAAAATTGTTAAATAAGGGGGTAATGGGAACAGGGAAGGATGCCTTGAACTGAAAATATGGAAACCACAAATGGGATCTGTATACCTGTGTTGCTTGTAACTATTGATTGGTGTGGGAATCACTTGGATATTTTACTAATTAGTTAGGCTGAGTCTCTCTCAGTGGAACTGTACGGGGACGTATCTGGAATGTAATCCTTTGATATCTGGTCAAGCCCAGTTCTTTAAATAACAATGCTGCTTGTTTCTGTTGTTAATATAAAATTCAGCATAGCATCCATTTCTGACCTCCCAGTACAAGCTACGGCTCCCATGACTATGAAAAAGAAGCCACACCCTCAGAAAACATGAAACACACACCTCACCACTCTGTAACCATGTCACATAAACCTCACGTAATCTCAGATCACGTTCCCAACTCTGTAGCAAAGCATAGGGCACAATTCAGTGAAAACACATACACATATGTTGGAATTCATATCTTTGTGGGGACCGTCCATTCATTTCTACTGGAAAAACCCTAATCCCAACAATGACAGCCTTAACCCCTACCTGCCCCTAATCTTAACCATAAGCAACCAATCAAAGTACAAGACTTTTGACATTTTAGGTTTTTTAAAACTGAGTTTCTCCCTGTGGGGACTGAGAAATGGTTCCCATAACATCAAAATAGCAGGTTTTTATCACATTGTGGGGACAAAATGTATATCTAATGTATACATAACCCACACACACACACACACACACACACACAAAACACACAGAACATTCATACAACTAACTCATTATAATAAAAAAATGTAAACGGAATACATTTAGAAACACAATTTATTGTACATGAAACGACTTTAGTGAAACGGATGCATGCAAAGCTATTGCACGTCATTGACGAGTCGCTCTAAATAAAATCATTTGAAGATAAATGTACAGTCGTTTGTCCACACCTATAAGGCATCATCAGAATTTAAGAGAACCAAAACTAGACATGTCACAGTGGGATGACTGTTAATTATTATTTGGTAACCATTGTCTACTTCGTTAGGTAACTTCGTTTATTCAAATACAAAAGGAGGAGAAATGGGCGTGGCCATTTATGGACGCATATTGTCATGGCAAAACGATAGAGTACGGTAACTGATGGGCGACAGGTAGCCTTTAGGGAAACAGCCCATCCGCGGTACCTAGTCTTTTGTTTTGTACATTATAGATTAAATATGCAACATGTTTAACACATTTTAGATTAATTTTAGATTAGAACCGAAATGAAAAGAGGAGCATTTACCCGGAAAACCCCGTCTCTTTTTGACACAAACGCTGGGATAAGGGAGAGCGGTGAGTACCATCAATGGCGATATGGAACTTTGGTGACATTCTGACTTTGAGAGTGACAGTGACTGGTTTCTAAGACGAGATCATTGTAAATGTGGGAACGTTGTCTCACGTCTGGAAAAATCTCTGGCATTGTAATTTCACGAGTTATTGATTTTAAAAAGTTTTTTACTCTTAAATTCGCGACTGGTTCATAAAAAATAGCACCTTGTTAGTTAAGTGCGAGTTTCGTGAACGGCAGTATTTTAAAGATGTCACATAATTAGGTATTAATACTATTTGTTTTGCACTTGGTGAAGCTTTGGAGAAGTTGGAAATGATTTTTTTTTTCATATGGTTAAATAAAAATGCATATCTAGATCCCTTGACGACAATGTTTATTTTGCTAGAATACTTTCTCTTACCCCCACTCCACCAGAGGTATTCAAACTCTGGGGCCAAAAAAAAAAAAAAACAGAACATAGTGACCCCGGTGCAGATTTATTTAATTGCAACCTACAGAAATATTAAAAATACTGGGAACACATAATATCCCCATACATATTATATGAGGCTAACAAATAAAGATGATTAAAATGTGTGACATAAACAGGTACCACGTATTGAATACATCAAACTTTTATGACTAGTAACGTAACAAAAGTTTACTATGGGAAGGGCTGCTCAGTTAATGCTGACAGACTTGGAATCATGGAGTAACTTCTAGCTGATATAGTCGTGTTAATAGAAAATTGTAAGAAGATGGTAAAGAAGCACCTAAAATGGAGAGAGAATTAGGTTTATATTACATTGTGGGGATCAAATGTGCTCCACAATCTGATAAAAATCTATTAGTGTGACATTGTGGGGACCATTTTTCAGGTTCCTACAAAGATCTGTGACTGCAGTCAAAAAGCTAAAAACGTCTTGTATTTTGTTTGGTTACTTATTGTTAAGGTTAGGGCTTAGCCCCCTGAAGAAATACTAGATCACCAACGTAAATTGGCATGTCATTACTCATACAAGGAGTACTGATTAAGGAGGTAATGTTGGGATTAGAGCTTCCCCATAGAAATGAATGGAGAGTCCCCACAAAGAAGATATAAATACAAACCTCTGTGTGTGTGGGGGGGGGGGGGGAATCAAGACAAATATATCGGCCCTAGGGGGCCCTGTAAAAAAAGGTTTGAATACCACTGCCCTACTCCATCTCTTCACAAGCATAGCATCAGCGACAGAAACTTCAAAGTCCATTGAAGTTAATTAGAGTGCAGTGTTCATAGATGCAGTGTTCATAGATGTGATGGATTCCTGAGCCATTTCGGCGGCTGTTGCCAATGGGAAGTCACCAAAGCATGCTCAAAAAGCCACCAGAAGCTGCTGAATGATGTCATACACCAATTCACATATTCACATATTCTTTGCATCAAAATGTTTTAAAAAGTAGAAAAATTACAAAGAAAAATAAAAGAGAAAACCTTTGTTTATTAAAAGTGATATTAAACAGGTGCCTTTGTGCAAAGGTGTTATATATTCCTCAAAATCTTTGGGAGCTTTCGGGATCATATTAAGTAAAAGCTGACTTCCCAAGTTTTGGCCAAATTTCAGGAAATACTGTAGTATGGATCTACTGTAGTGGATGGAGAGGGGCAAGGTCATGAAGACATCTCTAATCCATACATGTTGTTCTCTTTCAAATTGCATAACCTTCAGTTTTTATATAAGCTATTGATAGTGACTCGAACCCAGGCCACATGCTAGATTTTGCATTAGACTGTTTTTTGAAATGAAGTGGCTAAGGGGGTCCTAAGACGTAGAATGTCGCCTTTCTGTCATAACCACTTGACAAGCCCCCCATGGCAAACTCATGCAAATTGTATAAGGTCGCCTTGCAGTATCTCAATTTCATAAATAAGCAAGATTTAAATGTCAACATAACCCCAAAAAAACAACCTTATACTTAATATGATAAGTAAGGTATAAACCACGAGCATGTACAGTAGGTCAAGTAAGGCCGGCCAAGCATTATAACCAATACTAAAATAATACTTAAACCAGTTTTGTCACATATTAGGACCTTCAGGAATAAAGCACCACACTGTCAGAAGCAACACATATAATTAAAGACTTAAGAAGATGACAATCAATTGAGTAACAACTATCTTCACTTTGTATAAATGAATTCTCTTCAAGAGTCAGAAAGGACATTTTTTTGAGTCACTAAAGTAATTTCATTTTGCAATTCATTTACATTTTTATTCATATTCACTTGTTTTCTCAGTAGGAAACATGATGAGTGGAAATGGATATTGTCTGTATAACATCAGGATTGATAAATGTTTAGTGAACATTTTACATCGTTCAGATTAGGAACTATTCATCTGAGAATTGTAGGAGAATTACAGTACTGATTAAACAGTACAGATCACAGTTAGATGACCTGGCTCCATAAACGATTTAAATTCCAGGATGAGGTTTGCTTCATTACCTTTGGGAATACCATCTACAGTTAATATGAAAACTTTTATTAATATAAAATGACATGGCTACACATCTGTACGATGTGTTTGAATATTATTTAAAAGTTCCCACTACACAAGCAAATTGAATTAATTAAAGCATTTCTTTTCCTAAAATTAATTATAGGTTCAGCTAGGAATGTATTTTTTCCCTATATGGAAGTCAAATGATTTGTACAAGTAGTGATACAGGTACCTTCTTTAGGAATTCTTTAGTTTTCACTTACCTGTCTTACTCTCCTATTGAACACACAGACAAGGGCAAAGTTTGGGATTAGTGCACTGACTCAGTCCTTTATCCAGTACATCTGCAGCAGCTGTCAGATTTAAGGCCCCAGTGTTGATATGAACACTCTTCCAGTCACAGTCCAGACCCTCAGAGCCACGAATCACATTCTGTGCATAATGCAGCAGTGGCTAATATATTCCAGACATTAAACACTTTGGCAGTCCAAATAAACAAAACTAAATTTACATTCACATTTCCATGTGCTTAGAGCATATTGAACTTGAAAAGGAAGTTTTCCTTGTAATGTGGCCGGAGCAATAGCTTATTTTTCCATTTAGAGACCACAACATTTATTTGTAAATCTGTTTGAAAGATGACATGAAAGATAAGAGTAATCCTTTGCTTGAGTTTCTCAGTCTTTATAAATGCTACTGAGTTGTGAGAACAGACCTGAGTCATATTTAGCATGTGTGTGCTATTCTGGAACAGATGGGACAATTAATGCATATATAATTAATAATTAATCTTATAAAAACATTGTGCTCAAGGTAGTGCAACAATTCCTGATTTTTGTCATGAGTTGTCCTCCTTTTCACACGCATTCTGGATCTAGTCCAAGTATCAGCCAACCAGCCAGTTTAAAACAATTCACATCTGAGTGGTGGCTGTTTGACAGACGGGTGTTGGCCAGGTTCACATTCAAGTGGAACACATGTTACTGGGATAGCCTTCTTCCTCTTGGCACCCAATGAGCTGTTCATTTAGCCACAAGACACTGCAGAGCCTGTGTGTTGACATTTTTACTAGCTGAGTGGATGCTAGAGTACCGCGTAAGGAACTCTTTCATTGTAGACTGCTCCTCATGCAGGAATGGTGACTGAATTCCTGTCACTTTCATGACGCCACATTCAAATGTTCCTTCAGTCTCAAGTGTCCTTTCAGAAGAATGTTGATTGGTTGACCTCCCATTAATTGGACATAAGAATTAAATTCTCTGCTGGGCTGTGTTGATGTTCACAATCTTGCAAAGTTTCTCACAAAGCCATTCATATTCTTACATAATGCATGATTCTACACAAAGCAGCTTACTATCCTTGTGCTAATTAAAATGACAGGAAATTACACAGAAGTTTTTTTTTAAGCTAGCCTATGTAACCCAAGTGTATTACATGAATCAAACTCTGAAGACAAGCTAATGAGGTCTGACTAACTGCTGCAGCTTTTGACCTTATGTTTGCTCCCTGTAAAGGAACATCATTGTGATTATGTTTTCTCAGGCTGCAGTTGCACTGAAGCTGTATGGGTGTAGATCTTGTGCAAAGCATGTGCTTGAAATCAGCAATATTTCTCCACTATTTTTGTGCATCCATGAGGGAACTGTAGTTCAGAGTGCATGCTTTGCATGTAGGAGGTCCTGGGTTCGGTCCCAAGTATCTCCACTCTGAATTCTTAATGCTCTTTATGAAACAGGTTGAACATGAATTGTATATGTGCCAAAATAAGTTCATCCTTTTGGAATCATCCTGCCAGGGAGATGTAATAGTGGTAGTTTGCATGTATGATGTCCTGTGTTCAGTCTGCAATGTGTCCATTTTTGTGGGACAGTGTGTGTCGCCGAGGGATCGAGCTTTGTGCCTGTGATACGAAGGTTGCCAGATTGAGCTCTATCCTCAACAGAATAGTTGCATCTCCATCAGACACTTGAGTTGGAATGGGCAACATAATATCATATTGCGATTATAAACATTCATATTGTCATCAATTTGAATATCATGACTATCAGGATATGGCCTAGACACTTGTTTTCTTGCATATCTGACAGTTATAGTATGCTGTTTTTACACGAATTCCATCATGGGTCTGTTGTCAGCATAATTCATCATTATACCTGTCACATGTGCCATAACTATTACTAAAACAATATGGTCATCATAAGCAGAGAAACACAAGGCCGCCTGTTATATTTGGCTGTTTTCTGCATGTGAATTTTTGAATATTGTGATAAATATGAATATTGCGAAAATCTCTGAAAATATTGTAATATTTTTGGGGCATATCACCTAACTCTAGTCAAACTCGTTCTTTGGGACGTACAGTGAGGTAGTCCGAGAAAAAAAACCTAGCAATGAAATGTACTGTCAGCATTTTCCAAAATGGAGCATTGAGTTAAAGAAATTATATTGTTATAATTATCAATATCATGACATTTTTTTGCCATATTGCCCAGCACTACCCTTGAGCAAGACTTTTAAATCCTGCCCCCTCAAAAAATGCTTTAGGATGCTGGATAAATGGCTGACCGTGTGGTCTGATCCTGCACTTCACTCTCTCCTGTATATCTGTTTGTGTTTTAAAGAAGCAAGAGAGGATGTTTGAAAACTAACAAGCTTTCCAGTGTTCTTGTATTTGCACGTATGGCAAATCATCATTCCATTTTTGTTACATGCTCCTCCGTGCTTGCAGTATGCATGTCTGCCATTCAATTGACCTTGTCCAATACTTGTTGTGCATTTTGGGGGGGATTTGTGACTCCGTGGGGTAGGACTGTGTCCGCTGTGAATGGAAGGTTGTGGTTTGAAATCTTGTAGCTGGCAGCAGCAAGGTGCATAAATTGCTGAAAAACAAAGAGTTCAAAACAAAACACATAGAGCAAATAAATTTACAAGCACACTAACACACAAACAGAACTGCCTGAAAGAAATCTAGGGAATTAAATAAATTAACCTGTCTGAAAGTTGTTAGTGGATTGGTTTTACCGCATGATTGTACGCAGTCTGTCAGTGAAATCCTTTCAGCGATGCTTCTCTTGACCTATGTGAAAGTGTGTGCACGGTAGATACATCCATCCATCCATCCATTATCTATACCGCTTTATCCGTTTGGGTTGCGGGGAAGCTGGAGCCAATCCCAGCATCTTTCCGGGGCGAGAGAGGGCAGATACATTTAACGTGAAATCATTTCAGTGAACAGAAAGGGTTTTTAAATAACTAAATCCTTTTTTTTTTCATTTTCAACACAGCAGTTTAAAAAATGATATGATTGGATAGCCAGCTAATGCAATGATAGCAATCCATATTTTCTGAAAGGTAGTGATTGAGGAAGTGTCTTGAGGGCTTGAAACAGTACCACTTTCAGTTTTGCGAGGTATTTCTCTTGCAGTGAAATGCCACAGCACTGACACCTGATGTGGCCAGTGTCTTTGTGTGCGCCATAAGCAGTGACATATACAGTGAGATGACTGATCACTCAGGTTCTGCAGGTCAAACTGGATATTGCTGGATGGAAAAGTAGGCTGGATATTAACCCTTCTGGTATACCTGAAGTAGTTCCCTGTACTTAAGAATGGTATTGAAGTCTACTTCAAATTGCAGATTGAACAAGAGATGAGGCCAGATTATAGTTACTGCCCCACCAAGCACGGTTCACCGAGAAGGCTTGCATGCGCACTCGTACTTCATGCGTGTGAAGTAAGCTGGTTCTTTTTGCATGTATTCAAGCATGACATGCCTTATGTCTGGTATGTAGTGCTGCAGTAGCAAGGCTCAGTAAAATGTTACAGGCCTTGGGCATTTACATATTTTACAGGTAGCTGTCTAGAAAACGAGTCTGCTGCAGGGTGAACGTCTGCAGAGACATTAACTTTGAAATTGTGAAACCTGTTAAGATTAAGGTTGGATGTGGAGGGAACAAGGATGCCAGTAGTTTTGAAGACTGAAATTTTACCAGAAACTGTCCTAATAGATCTACGGCAGGGTATTAAATTATTTAAAGGGCCACAATTAAAAAAGAAAAGACTACAAAAACATATTTACATATGCACTATGACATTTAACTATAAAGAAATGGTCCCCCTCAACTTTTGGATTTTTAGTCTAAGTTTCTCACCAATGACACCAGAACAAAAGAGCAATGGATTGAGAAGAATTTGTCATTTTCTCTTTCCCCAGACAATGTGGATCTGCCTTTGGACTCTTCTGCCAGATCTGAGCCAGGCACAGCTAGGGTGCGAGCCAGGCCAGCTGTCCAGCTTCACACATCACCCTCTGTAAGTCAGTCCATCCACCCTCAATAAGTCCTTATTCGACTAATGCTGCTGTATTCAAACCTAATTTAAACTGTTTAAGAATAAGAATTTAAAGAATTTCTCTGTATATGAATTGAAAAAGCTTCCATTCTGGTTAGTCATAAATTTAAAAAGTTATATTAGCTGTTAGGTTACCTGTCGTCATTGATAGAAATTTCCTAGGTAATTTGTATCATTTATGCAATGATTGTATGAATAGTGTGAGGTATCAGTTAAAGGTTAGGTTGTGACCAGTGCCGCCTCAGTCTTAGTCTTTTAGTCAGTGTAATCTCATTACCAGCTGATGTGTGCATCGAACATTGTTCTAGGTTCACAATTTACAGCATAAGTTTAAAGACGTACTGTATGTGAAGGTGCTGGAGGGTTTTTTTTTTTTTCACTGACACATTGGACCTCAACATGAACGCAAACAATAGAGTTGAGATAAGGTGGCAATTGCTGATGCTCAAGATACTCAACTAGTCCAATGAAGGCCAGTTTTATTGCTTCCTTAATCAGCACAACAAATTTTCATCTGTGGTATGCATAATTGCAAAAGGTTTTTCTAAGGATCAATTAACCATTTAAAATGCATTCGCAAACACAAAATTCCACTGGAATACAGGACTAATTGTTGCTGATAATGGGCCTTTGTACATCTATGTAGATATTCCATTAAAAAATAACCATTTCCAGCTGTGATTGTCATTCCATAGACCGGGGAAGAAGGAGCAGGGAATTGAGGAACCGGGGAACGAGGGATTGCAGAATACCACACTCGGGAACATAAGACGTTAAACTTCACAATGTTAATGGCCGGACTGGGGAAACATACTTAAACACAGACCTAAATACATCAGACTAATTAACAATGAGAAACAGCTGGTAACACGGAGATTCCACATGAGGTAGCGAGGGGGGCGTGGCACACGGGAAGACTGGAACAGCAGGTAATGACAATGATAGTCATTTACAATATCAACACTTTTTTTCAAAATTAAGTAAATTTTTAAATGACCCTAAACTTTTGAACGATAGTGTATCCTTGAGCGAGGTCCTTAACCCTTAGTTCGCTGGGTACTGCTACAGGCAGCTGCTCTTCACACCCATCTTGCTTTCACCTACAGAGTGCAAGTTGAGGGAGGCTTAAAAAGAATTTCCCCACGGGGATCGATAAAGTATCAATTATTATGTTTTTGGACTGTGGGGGGGACCAGAGTACCCAGAGGAAACTCCAGTACGACACAGGGAGAACATGCAAACTCCACACACATGCAGTTAGGGTAGAGACTTCAACCCTGGTCCCATAGGTATGAGGCATCAGTGCTAACCACTATGTCACCCTAGCAGGGACCCTTTTCGGTAAAAAAAATACAAATAATAATGAACCCTTATGAACCTTCCCAAGTACCTGAGTGTCCCCTCAGGAGAATTACTCCTAAAGCATTACTCACATTCCAGTTCAATTAACACCACCCAGGTGTGCACAGTTGTGTGATGAGGGGTGTGAACACTAATCACTTAAGTTTTCCTCAGTTCTGTATGGTCACCTGGACACATGACCTTTGTCCCAGCAATCATACATAAGTTAGCAATAGTATTAAAGCGATGATATGTGGCTCATCATTCATCTGTAGTTCAAGATTGATCTGTTTACCTAGATAAATTGAATAACCCTTCACATTGTCTTTCTCTCATTTATTCATTTCACTATTATTAACCCCTATGTCATCAACTTTCCTTCTTTTTGTTTCCCAGTCATCTTCCCAAGGCTTTGCTGTCCCAATTCCAAAAGTGCCACTTATGCCCCCAACCAAAGGAATGATTGCCGCTGGGAGAGGTACCAGTCAATTGCTGCATGATGTGTGTGCTTGACTGATCTTGTCTAGATTGCTGGGGAAGGAAAGAAAAGAGAACACAGGGAAGACAGTGAAATATTGTCTTAATAAATAGTTTGAGTATGTACATGAAGAAACGCTGCCATGAACTGACATCCCATCAAGGGTGTATCCTGGCCTTCTGCCCTCTGTTTGTGTGTGGTCCGTATGTTTGATTCTAGGACACACCAACAGGTAGATTCTTGAATAAGATGCTTTTGCTGCCTTTTTTAGACTCATATTGGCAAGAATTATGTTCAACCTTACTGCTTTATAAAGGGAAAGAATGGTGGGGTTTTCAGCTTTGGTCCTAATAAACAATCTGCATGCATTTATTTTGTTCCAGCTCAGCTCTTAATAAATGATTCTCTGGAGAAATGCTACATAAATTAATTGCATAATTTTATTTACTGAACTTGAGGCCTCGTGTTTCTGAATTACATATTCATTTGCAAACTTAAAATAACTAAATAGTTACTAGATGCTTTATTAATCTTTAAATGTCATTATTATATAAACATCCTTTCATCATCCATCCATTTATCATTTTCCAACCACTTAATCAGTACAAGGTCACTGCACTGTTGATGGAATGCTCTTGTAATCGATTCTTACTAGTTCTAACCAATGGCGATCTTTCTTTCTTTTTCAGAAAATGGCAATGCAGTTCCCAGTCAGAGCTCCTCTTTTAATTCAATGGAAGGAGAGATGTACATTCCTCCACCACCAACTATGCAGGCCCCTCCCCCCCCAACAAATTCAGCCAGTTGTTCCTCACCTAATCTGCCTGCTTGGAAACCACCATCACCAAAGCCAGTACAAAAGGTGTTCAGTCAACACTCAGACCTCTCCCCCGTCATGTCATCCCTGAAAATTCCCTCAAAAGGCTCCTCAAAATCACCTAGCACCAACACCTTTGATTTCTCTAGCTCAGCACTCACTAAATATGCCAGTTTACCCCCATTCTCAGACCCTACTTTACCTGTGGAGAAATTAGAAGGCACCACACCCAGAATCCAGAATCCCCCCTCTCCGCCAGATAGGCTTTCCTCCTTGCAAGTTTCAGATTCCCCTGCTGAAGTCACTGCACCTTCCAGTTTCAACCCCCAGAACAAGGCTAAGCTGTACAGTATGCCAAACACCAGCATTTTAAATAGACAGAAGGATATTCAATATAAGCCTAATAACCCCATCATCCTTCTAGAAGATCCTTCTACAGATAAAATTCCACGTCCAGTCAAAATCAACAGTAAAATTCCTGCTGCTGTCAACAATTTTGGGTCAGCTACACTGTCAGATGCTCCTGCGAAGCCAGCTCAGAGTACAAGTCCCCAGATGCAGAATGACCAGCAAGATGTCAAGGACATCCTGCAGGCCAACCTTCCCAACAAAGTGACTGAGGAA
>JAODJW010000106.1:9640728-9657083 GCA_026777045.1 Hyperopisus bebe | reverse complement strand
GTCCCCAGATGCAGAATGACCAGCAAGATGTCAAGGACATCCTGCAGGCCAACCTTCCCAACAAAGTGACTGAGGAACATATGCTTCCTGTCAAGGATTCTGGGTCAGTTATTCTAGATGGAACTACATATCCTGCCCCAGAAATCTACTCCAGCCCAAAATCAAGTTATGTCATGATGCAAGCCAGCAGAAGCTACAAGCATGGTTTACATGTGAGCCGAAAGCCATACTACCATCAAAGTGGAAGTAGGGGCTTGCAGTCAAGGGAGCGCACAACCTCTCCTATTGCCCTTCTGCTTGCTGCCAAGGAGCGAGAGAAACTCAAGTCATTACACTTGAATGAATCTTCCTCAATTGATGAAACAAAGACCAATAAGGCAAACTCTTCAGCCCAGAGTCTCCTGAACCCTCTGCCTCCAGCATCCGTAGGTGAGCGTGTAGCTCAGTCTCCAAAGAGGCAGGACACAGACTTTGTGCGCTCCACCCCAGCACTTAACACTGCTCACAATGAGAATAGATTAGACGTTGACAGCACGTCTATCATCCCTCCCCCTCCCGAATTTGCAAGCTTAGAGGAAGATACTAAGAATCATAGTGATCATTTCAGTTCACCTCCTAATCTGCCTCCCCCTGACCCACCTGAAGTGAAGACTCACTCTGCACCTCAACTCCCTATCATTTCATCAACCTCTTCCCCTGAAATCAAGCTAGCAAAAGTGCCACCTCCTGAAATCAAGCTAGCAAAAGTGCCACCTCCTGAGGCTAAGCCAGAGCCCCCCTCTGGCAGTCACAGGACCCTCCAGAGCATTATAAATAAGAAACAGCTGGACCAGGGATATGGCTTAAGGCAGTTAGACAAAGAGTCTGGAATTCCTGTCAGGCAGATTCCTGCTGACAAAATGAAAACAGGATCACCCACAAACGTTCATTCCTCGCAGGCTCACAGCCTGGTCCTCAGTGAGCTGGGAAGTAAAGTGACAAAGATGGCTCACGAATCCTCTGTGATGTCCAAAGAAACCAACAGGTACAGAATCATCAGAGCTTTTTACTCTGAGGACACATTAGCTTTGACAGTTTGATAATTCTAGTCATGTAACAAAACAATGTTACTCAGGCATTTGATAATACTATTTCTTTGTATTTCGTATACTATCATTACAGACTACAAGTACAATTAAAATGAAATATACAATTGGGTGCTTCTACTTAGTGGCAAATATTATTTTTATATGTCTTACAGTTTTAATACCCCTCATAAAGTTATTAGGAGAGAATAAAAGAACATGTACCTTGGGGTAAAAAGCTGTTTAAAAATTTCTACTTTAAGCAGGAAATAAAAATAGTACCTATTTGTATGTCTCATCTTTGGAAAAAACACTTGTTTTGATGTGGTTTTCACCCTTCATTTATGTGTCACAATTATAAAGATTATCTCGTAAGCCTTACAATTTTCATTACATCTTTTCTACAACAACCTGCATGTTTAGATAACTATTTATGATTTTATGATTTGGTTTGGAATTTATCATTTACAGTAAATTCATGGTAACGGTAATAAAACTGATAATTCTTAATTCTAAGACTTGAGAAAGCAGGTATCTGTTACTCTAAAAACTTCCAAGCACTTAGATCACAGACCTGTTTTTTACTCTAAGTAAAGTATAAGTCTTGATTTAACATCCCCTTGTTCTGTCATCGTAGTGATTTGCCAACATCAAAGCCGCCCTATGGCACCTCCTTCATGGTACGACCTGGGACTAAACAGCCAATCAGTGTCATCAGGAAGGGAGATTCTTCATGAGGACAAGGGACTGCAAAATACAGACTGTATGGAGAAACACATTTACTGTCACAGTGACAGATAACAGAAACAGAGAGAAGTCCTCACAAGCCACAGAAAAAGCAGCTTCTACCAAACACTGAGAGATGAAATTGGGAATGTTCCAGACTCCTCTGTCGTATGTTTCCTATTCACAATGCAAATGGTTTGCTAAGACACAGCAGGGAAATTACATACCTACCTTTGATATTTTATTTAGATTATTTATACTTTTATCCTAAGAAATTTACAGTTTTGTCAAATCATATAAATAAATGTTTTAAGAGTAATTCTGGTGTTGTGCTCCATAGGGCAGTGTTTCTCATCCTTGGGGGCCCCCAGACAATCCACATTTTTACTACTGTAGACTGTTTGCAGGTCCCCAAGGATCGGCTTGAGAAACCCTGCCTCAGTGGAATGTTGTTTCTTCAGACACTTATTAAAAATCCAATGATCACAAAAATCGGTGTGCTTAACCATTATGCTACATGTGGCCTTTCCTTGATTAGTCTAGCTGACCATGCTTGTCTTATTATGAAAACTCAAAAGGATTTTTTTAATTCATAGCTATAAATTAATATGTGCACAATTTCACTCTGTAGTGTAAAAGAAATGCTGTATAAAGTACATGTGTATATAAGTCTTTGTCATATCCTCCATGATGTTTTGAATTATTGGTGCTATACAACATTCCAAATATTTGGGGTATGTGCATGTTGGGAATGGTTAGTATATGTGTTGGAAATTTAAGTTTTTGATGTATGGTTCGGTTGGTCTTGTTACCACAGCATCACCTAAAACTGATCTACTAATAAAATAAGTTTTGATTATTATACTTTCCTAAAAAATATTTCCATATTACTGCATATTGGCTTGTTTTTCACACCCTTTGAATCCCCATTTTTGTTTCATCCAACCTCTTCCCATGCTTAATGTGATGAAGAACATGAGTTCCCTCGGGACCATTGGGAAAATATGAGGCATACCCTAGATAAATTAGCATCACTCAAAAATAGCACCCAGGTCAAGAGAAAGCAAAGAAGCCCCATAAGTATATGTCTTAGGTGAAAGTACTTCACAGCATCACAGTGATCATTTCATTTAACCTCCTAATCTGACTCCCCCTAACCCACCTGTAGTGAAGACCCACGCTGCATCTCAACCCCCTATTGATTTATCAAACCATTCCCCAGAAATTAAGCTAGCAAAAGTGTCACCATCCACCTGCTGGCTTCCACCAGCCAGCTTAAAGTTCCCGCAGTAAGAAGCAGAGGCAAAAGAAGAGGGCAGATTCCCCCTCAGATTCTGAATGTCCTTTCTCCGCCGCCACGCCCCACGTGTCCGGCCTGGACAAATTCGGTCAGCCACGGGAGCCTGGCCTGGTCGAGGCCACTGCTCCACTTCCTGAAGTGCCCCAGTGTCTCCCGTTTCCTGAAGTACCTGTGATGACTGAGTTCCACCCAACTTGAGGGGCGTCCGAGCTCCACTGGTATCCCAAGGTTCCCAGCCTATCTCCTGAGGTGCCCACCAAGCTCACTCACCTCTCCAAGGTCCTGGCCCAGCCTCACACTCCGCCAGGCTCCCCAGCCCCGCAGTTTCCTGCTCCTGCCTGCTGCTTGCCCGCGCCCACCCCGCCAGCCCTTTGCTGCTGCCGGCCTCAACCCTCTGCTGGCCTCCAGCCCCAAGCCTGTCTTCTTGGTGGCCGCCTGCTCCCAGGGGACGAGCCCTGAGGAGAACCCTCTAGATGACCTCGAGTGGGACCCTCTGGGTCAGGCCCTGAGTCCTGCATGATGGACCTTGGTCCCCATCCCAAACTTGGACCACCCTTGTTCCCTGTCCTGAGATGGCCTCTGGTGTCAACAGGGGCCTCATGTCCTGTGGTCAATGCCCTGCTTCCCAGGGTCTAGAGGACCCCCTAGTCCAACCCTGTTCCCTCTGGCCTCATTTCTGTTTTTGCCCAAATGCCCTCTTCCACATGTCCTTTTACCTGGTGTATGGTTCCCCATTGGTTATCTGTTGTTGACCCTGGTGTGCCTTCACTTATCCACCCTGTTTTGGTCGATGTTGTTCCTTGGTTTCTGTGTTGCTCCTGATTCCCAATGTCATCTGCTCCTGCCCCTGCTTGTTCGGTGCCCCTGTCGGGATGCTTGTTTGTTTGTTTCATCCTGTTGTGTCTGGTCGTCCAGTGTCCTATCATCTCTTGTTCTGTCCAGTGTCCCCTTTTGTGTCTCTCTCTGTTGTTTGGTCTCTGTGGGTCCCCTCCTGGAGTGCATGCGTTGAAGGGGGGAGGTTGGGCACTGTCATGCCCTGCATCCCTGTCCCTCTCTTTCTCTCCATAGTTACTCATTTGTCTTACCTCCCGTCTCAGCCCTTGTGTGATTCATACCAGATGCCTCTTGTTTGCTCCTCATCAGTGGTGTATAAGAGTGCCTCCCAGTCCTGTGCTCCCCAGTCTGGTCATTGATGTCACTCAAGTGTGTGCTCTTTTGTTTGCCCTGTTCCCATTCCTTTAATAAACCCCATTGCTTTGGCCTCACACCTGCTCCTGCCTCCTTTGTGTTTGGAACATGACACACAGGTCTTCAGGAAGGCTGTTCCACAAATGTGGACCATAGTAGCAGAAGCATGCCTTGCCGTGGGTTTTTGTTCAGACGTTAGGGGTAATTTAAAGGCCACTACCTGAAGACCTGAGACTTCAAGTGTGTTCATAGGATAAAAACAAACCTTTTTTTGGACTTTCTCCACCATCTACTTACCAACACAGCAAAATCCAGTCTGTTTATGGTGTACTGACAGGGCACCAATGGCAGTGTTAACTGCAGGTACTTTGGGAAAGATTATTGTAGAGATCTTACCTCAAGCAGCCTAGTAAACCTGTGGCTGCTCAGATTTCCTTAATTACACATAAAAATACCTATAAATATGTATTAAAAACACAAAATGATAGAATTGGTAGTTTCAAATAAACTTTAAGTGAATTATAAAAACACTCGTTATATAACATTCTTGCCTGTGACACAGTAGTTATTTCCATCAGAGCGAATTAATTTACTCCTACCTAGATGCGTGCGTTGTTTTCCCCCAGTCCCGATATTCGGGTCGTACCGCCATCTTCAGGATATGAAAGGAATTGTGCTTTAATTCCATAATCACTAGATTTGTAGTCAGTCCCTAATTCGACAGCAACTAAAGTTACAGAAAGACGTGTAAACGAAAATATAGTTCCGCTGACGTGCTCTTCAAATTAAATGGAATCAATTACTGTTATACATTACGACAATATTACAAACGCTATGAAGCCAAATAAAATAAAATCCAGTCGACTGTAAAATATTCAGGATTCAAAGTTTTGTCTTTCGTACAAAGTACAGCGTACAAATTACAATGAATTTTTTGCTTTAATGCTTTCTCCACAAACTACAATTACAGAGAGCAGTGCAACGTTGCAATAGAATAAATACTAAGTACAACATACTATAACTACTACAAGATATCTAACATATATCTTATATGACATAACATTCAGAGAAAAGTAGCAAGATAAAGTGGCATACAGAATACAGTGGAATACAAAGAATGCTGCAGCAGTATTACAGAATTAACAGTAACAATAATAAATGACAGGGCAAAATGATAAACATCAGGCAGATCAGTGCAAAAGAGAGGTAGCAAGCAGCAATGAAGAGCTTAACATTGCATATTAGTGTGTGTTAAGTAGTCTTGTAGCATTACGGTAGGAGCTGTCCCTGAATCACAAAACAAGTTCTGTAAATAGATTTTGATGCGAAATGACTAATTCATGTTATATTTCAAAGGCCAGGTGAACGCATTCAGCGATGAGATTTCTGCACAGTTTAAATTCTGATGCACCTTCGGTTAAAGTCGCTGCGACTCCGGTCAGAAGTAGGGGATTGGATGCTGGAAGGATGGATCTTGGCTGAAGAGTCAGAATAAAAAAAAACAGTTAAGCAAACAGCCCAAAGCCTCCGGCTTTTCCCGCTCAAGTTTAATGGGACTCTAGCTCCCCTGCGCGGTTGCGCGGTGTCACACCCGCCCCCCGTCCTCCCTTGGTCCTCCAGCGGGTCTACCTTCTTGTCGCTCCCCTCCACCCCAAAGCCTCGTCGTTTGCCAGTGAACTCTGACTCCGCTGGACGGGAGATACCAGCCCGAGGCCTGTGCAGCAGTAAGGGGCGGCTATGCAAAACGTGCCGCTTGTGTAATACTGTTATTTTATTTTTTTTACACCTCCACGTAAATTTTAAAGTGTTTCTCTTTTTTCTTAATTAAGCGCCAAAACAGACATTTTAATAAAAGTCGGCGGTATTGTCGTGCACCCCTCCCGCGCCAGGCGTAGGCAGCAGTCCGCAGTCTCCCTGTCGGGTCTCGGTTCGCGTTGCGCTGTTAGCGGAGCATGTGAGTAGCATCCGGAGCTAACGCTGTACCGGCGGCCGCGGCAGCCTCGCCTCTCTCTGATTTCCATTTAATTTGAGTATATAAACAATGCTGTCAGCCATCCCGGGTCTGGGGTCGGCCTCCGCGTCTAGCGCGTTCGCTGTTTATCTAATTGCTCGGCAGGGTTTGGTAAGATGCTGAGCTGTTTTTTTTTATCTCCCTGCGCTTTATAATCATAAGAAACTCATTGACTGACAGTTAGCCGGACAGACAGTGGTGGATCATTCGCTCGCTGCATTCACAGTTAAAATTCACAGCGCTGCATCTCTAAACATTTATTTTATCTCACGCTCGTGTACGAAAATTTCCCCGTTCGGTGTTTTTTTATGGGGGGGAGGGGGCGACTTTATCCAGAGGTTGCCGTCTGACTGATGCATGGCTGTCAAGCTCATCAGCGGCAGAATGAATGGATGGATGGTGGCGAGCTGGATTGTGATGCTTAGCTTGCCCGAGGAAGACAGATGGCCGTCTTTAATGGCCAGCAATTCGACTGCACTCTCCGGTTGATTAAAGCGGCTCGGTAAAGCGCTGTCGCCAGCTGTGCCATGCGATCGGAGGGATGCTGCTGTTTTAGGGGGAGGGCGTCTTAGCTTGGCATTGCTTTAGCGATCGTACGCACGTCCCTTGTGTGCCATTTGTAGTTCCGTGAACTAGACTGCTCTAAGTCAGTCACCTGCACGGTACGACTGTGTTTAGTGGAATAGTCGGCGACGGGGGAATGAGATTATCCGGTAAATAATGGACTAGGTGGCTGATGCTGCCGTGAGCGCGCATCGAGTTATGCTGCTAAAGCGGTAATCGATGAATAATCATCATTTTCTGTCTGTTGATAGATATCAGCGAGTGACATATATTGGTACAGTAGTGAGAGAGGATGATGATTACTTTAGTAGTTCAAGGTTGAAGTATGAGTACAGAACACATGATATGACCAGGAGAAGGGAAGCGACCCCAGTTAGACTTCTTTGATTTTTCCTTCTAATTTACAGAGGGAATAGGAGAACGAACTTGACTGAATACTAGTTGTTTATAAATTTCTTGTGGTAGGTTTTAACTTGGATCATAGCTAGCAAATACAATTTCTGTGTCTTTCTTGATTTGTGACAATAATTGACTGGTAACAAGGAAGTGGTACAGTAACACGGATGAACAGGCGGCTTCTCTCTTGTACATCTGCATTGCTTAGCAGTCTTGTGTCAAAATCCACTTGCATTTAACATATAAGAACCTGTACAGTTCTTGAAAGCTCAAGGTTTTGGTCGCGGCTCCAATTTCTTAACTGGTCTGCAGCAGTCAGCTTTGTGCCTCTTCTCTCTGTGGCAGAAGGATTCCCGTTTGAGATGAGTATGCTGTGTGTAGTCTCATTGTGTTGGAGGTCCTGTCCCTATGCTTGACTCCGAGTACTGCTAATTTTACCGGTTCTGCTGGCACCAGTAGCAATAAATCCAACTCTGCACAGGTTCCCTCTTTTGAGAAATGCAGTTCCGAACTTGTATATTTTTTTTCCCTTCAGTGTTTTGGACTTAGTTTACTTAAGGATGTAAATCAAGTATATTTTCCATATTTTTGAACCTGACTAAAGATTAGTTTTTGGTTTATTATGTTTGTAATTGTTGGTGGAAGGTGACATTATGTATGGCACTGATACTGAAGCAACCACTGGCTTTCAAATTTCATATAATTATTTTTACTTGGACATGGGTTTATGGATGTAGCATTGAAAATCATGCAAGTCTGCACATGGGATACACATGAGATTTACTTGTTGATGCTCAAAGTCTGCAAGAGAATGGGTGCTAAATGAGCAGAGAATGTCAGCAATACATCTAAGCTTGTACTTGCCCTGATTGGACAATGGGTGGTGCTGTGGTCAGAGAGCTTGACTCGTTAACTAAATTTCCAGGATTTCTTGCATTTGACTAGGGCATGAAGGCTGATTGCCACAGGATCTGAGAAGAATATGCTCAATTTGCCGTCCTTGTAGTTTGGAATCTTCTGCAGGCTGATTGTGTTTCTGAATGCCATTGACAGTATGTCTTGCTAAGCTCAGTGAAACGTTGTTAGAGAATAATGCTGATATGGTACTTTTTGAATAAAAAGCTGCAAGCTTGTAATGTTACACTTATGTTATCATTATATCACCATAGCTTTAAGAACTATGTTGTGCCCTTAGTAAATTAAGTATGCACAGTTTACGAAACAGATTGTATTAATGTTTGCTAGAACAGAAAACTTTTGACCTGGTTGTTTTTCAAAGACTTGCCTTGAAACTTAATTACTTGTTTGTAGAATCTCTTCGCTCAAATGCAGAATCTCACAAAGAAATGCTTCAGAACAGAATACCTTCATACATACTATTTTTGCACACTCAAGTCAATTAACATAATAACTCATTGAAGTAATACTATACAGCTAAGTTAACTTATGTCATTGACTCACTATGATTATATTTACTTTATTGATCCCCATGGGGAAATTCTCTTTTTGCCTGCCCCATCTTGCACTCCACAAGCTTTGCAGTGAAGGGCAGCCACCCATAGGGAGCTGGGGGTTAGGGGCCTTGCTCAGGGGCCTGCAGACATGCTGAGGCTGGGCTTGAACCAGCGACCCTCCAATCACAGGCATAGAAGCTTAACCCACTGAGCTACACAGTGCATTCTCGCAACACAACTTTCAACCATTATAACAAGATACTAATAGTAGTTTCAGCTTTTTAAATTATTTCTGATGTGTAGTTACTCTAATTTTAGAATTAGGTAGGTATTGGACATACAGAGAGATTCACATCTTGTTTCTGTGACGGTGTCTACAGTAAATTGGCCTGTGACACTGACCAGGATAATGGGTTGGAAGGTGAATGGATATGGGCTTTCAGATGGTTTTTACTTTAATTGAAAGTTGGCTATCAGGACCAGCGCGCACTCTGGCTTCCTCAGAGAAGTGTTGGATTCACGCAGCGTTTTAAGCGCCTTTTGGCATTAGGGAGGAAATCCGTCTCGTGCTGTATCAAGTGACGTGTTGTTGCCAGGTTCACACGTGTGAGTGGAATATATGTGCAGCTTTGCAGGTGGTCTTTTAGTGGGCTGTTTATGGATGATTATAAAAAAAAGTTACTGTCTGCATTTGAAGATGGAACAGAGTGTTGAATTATGGATTGACAGAATAGCTTTGCATTTGAGCTAAAACCACTTGTCCAACAAATGGTGTACATGCAATGTAAGGAAAAGGTGGATATACTGTAGGTGCTAGATACTCTGGCTTCCTGGTAAAAGGAGAGTGACATTCTGCTAGGACTTAAGTGTTTTTTGACACAGTTGGCCGTTTAGATACAAAATAGTTTATAATACTAGATCTCATTCAGATTTTTTTGTGTATTGGTGTATGTTTATTTTTCCTTTTTTCTAGTCTAATCAGCTAATTTAAAAATGCCAAAGTATTTCTGGATAAAATATAGAATATTTAGCACTTTATTTGTCTGAATATTTTTCTACTTTTTGTTCTGCCTTACAGGGACAAAAATGTGCAGCTTTACATGGAAACGCACTTTGAGCCTGTGTGGTCTTGGTCACCATGACACCCAGCAGAGGATTCTGGGATTGAGACACAGCTCACTCCCACAGATGGCCTGGACTGGGTGAGAGTACATGTGTGCCACAGTTTTTTCTGTGTGTGTGTGTTTTCACATGCTGACACACACGTGCATGCAAGCATCTATGTCTGCAAGTGCAGCAGGTATAGAAGACAAGGTCTGTATCCCCCCCCCCTCCTACAGGTGTGAGCTGGCCTGCTAGAGCAATGGGAAGCTGCTGGAGCTGCCTGTACAAAGACACGGTCCCAGACAACCACCCCACCAAATTCAAGGTCCTGGTGTCTCTAGCTTATCTGCTTTCAAGGCAACGTCTTTCTGGAGATACTGTTAAGGCTGCATATACATTATACATATATTCCAGAACGTATTATTGCATGTAACTCTTTATATCATGATTTTGGTACAGTAGAATATTCCTTTGACCAGTAAAATATTAACCCATCCGTGTTAGAATCTCTGTCGCCTGATTGTGTTGGAACACTCACTCATTGGAAAGCATTAGAATACAGCAAGAACTGAATTACCAGGATTCAGGCCAAGACCATCAAAACAAGCATGACACATTTCCAAGTTTTACTTGAGCCCTAAGACATCAAAGGGAAGATGCCCCTGATCTGGGCAAAGGGCAACTTTAGTCACCCCAGTGCAGGCACTGTTTGTGCAGAGACACCTCCTAGTTACATCACAGTCTACATAGAGAGACACAGACATGTGGAAACACTGTTCAGGGACCTGGGGCTTAGAGTTCTAGGGAGAACACTGACATTTCAGGAAATGTCATCTCAGGTGAAAAGAAACTCATAACGATACCAGCAAGCGGTGGATCAAATGTTGTGAACACAGGGTGGGAGAAAATTACTCCCTTACACTAAGCTTATGTTGGAACTGGGCTGTAAAATACACCAAATATCAGTATGTTAGGACTGAAATACAATTTCAAGTTCCAAAGCTGTATAAAATGCAATAAAAACAGAATGCAGTGATTCACAAATCATATTTTATGACAAATATATGATCAATTTGAATTTGATGCCAGGAACACATTTCAAAAAAGTTTGGACAGGGGCGTGTTTACTGCTGTGTTGCATCACCTCTTCTTTTAACAGCACTCTGTAAACGTTTGGGAGCTGAGCAGAGCAGTTGCTGGAGTTTTGTTTTAATTGTCCATAAACATATTTTTTGTTTCATGTGTGTCAGGTGTTTTCAGTGAGAGACTATCTAGGACCCAGACTCTTATACTACAGAGCCATGCTGTTTTAATACGTGCAGAATGAAGTTTGGCTGAAATATACAAGGCCTTCTCTGAGAAAGATGTCTGGATGGTATCATATGATGCTCCAAAACCTATATATATTGTACAGCATAGGGCTGCGTCATATGATCTCAAATCAATATTAACTGAACATTCTACCTCGATTATGATTAATGAACAATTATTTTGTTTTATTTTTTGTTTTTGTTTTTTTAGCCCTCATATTTCACTTAAAGTTTGTACTGTAAATATGCTCAACTCTTAAAGCTGCAATATTTTTTTTCTAATGAAAGACTATACCTTCATGATTGTAAAATTATTGAAAGAAACACACAGATGAACCATTTATGTTCACTGAATATTTCGTTCAGCAACTGAAATCAAAGCATAAATCGCTTTTTAGTTTTAATGTAAAAAATTTCCTACAAGTAGAAAATAGTTTGCATTTCTTGATGAATACAGTACTGTACATAATACATAGATAACTGTAGATTCACTGCTACATCTCGTTGGCTCAGTCTAGCACTTCATCATCAGCTTTGAATCTATATTTGTCATTGAGAGAAAATGGCTTTCTTTTTCCCGTCATGTTTTTTGTGAACGCAGCATTAGCCTTGGGTAGCTATCCAGAAGCAGACGGATTACTGCAAGGCAAAGTAGGCAACGTAGGCAAGTAGAAAAAAGAATTACTGTAATTATCTGGTTTTGGACATTTCAAACAGAAATTAAAGGATATGTTACTTTTCCGCAGTGTTTACATTTGACCTCTCTTTGTTTGGTGTCATTTTCACTAAAGCCACAATGTGCATGGCATTTCCCTTTGGTACGAGCTGTCCTAGTTGCTCAGTCAGCTCGGTGTTTGAGTTCCCGTCCATGTTGCTTCCATGTGGTAAACTAGATGGCGCAGAGTCACGTGACAGTACACACGGTAGTGTGTTTTTAAGGGGACAATACGTGAACACTTTTTAACTATTAACAGAATATAAAAAAAAAACAAAGTAAACGACATGGGCAAGATTACATCGATTAGAGGTTCTGAATGTCGGTTTTGATTAATTTTCAGTTAATTGCCCCGGCCTAGTTCAGGATTAATGGTTCCTTCCCAGGTGTGCAAGCTACCCAAGCCACAGGCACTAATGCACCCCCATACCATCACAGATGCTGGCTTTTGAACTGTCCACAGATAACCAGCTGGATGGTCCCCCTACTTCTTAGCTCAGAGGACGCGGCATCCATGATTTCTAAAAAGAATTTGGAACTCTGATTTGTCAAACCACAGGACAGTTTTCCATTTTACCTCAGTCCATCTTAAATTAGCTTGAGCCCAGAGAAGTCAGTGGCGTTTCCGGATTATGTTTATATATGGTATCTCCTTTACAGGGTAGTTTCATTTTGCATTTGTGGATGCAACAACAAACTGTGTTCACAGACAGTGGTTTTTGGAAGTGTTCCTCAGCCCATTCTTTGATTACCACTACAGAATCGTGTCTGTTTTTAATGCAGTGCCACTGGAGGTCCCGAAAACCACAGCTATTTAATATTGGTTTTTGGCCTTGTCCCTTGCATACAGATATTTCTCTAGATTCTCTGAATCTTTTTATGATGATATATACTGTAGATGATGGAATTCCAAAGTACTAGGTTGGAATTATTAACTAGGCAATATTAGGTTGAGGAACATTATTCCTAAATTGCCACACTATTTGCCCACACAGTCTTTCTCAGAGTGGTGAACCTCTCCCTATCGTCACTGCACAGAGACTCTGCTCCTCTGCAAGGCTCTTTTTATACCCAATCATCTTACTGACCTGTTGCCAACTACCTTCATTCGTTGTGAGATATCCAATCAGGTGTTTTGTTTTAGCATTACACACCTTTTCTTGTTGCCCGTCCCAACTTTTTTGAAGCACATTGCTGGCATCAGATTCAAATGAAGCATATATTTGTCGTACAATACAATTTCTGTTTGAACATTTCGTATGTTGTCTTTGTTCTGTTTACTAAATATGTTCTATTTACTAAATATAGACTTGATATGATATACAAATCATTTAATTCAGTTATTTACATTTTACACGGCATTCCAACTTTTTTGAAAATAGGGTTGTGGAGTTTTGCCTCTATCAATATTAAAACCACATGTCAAAATTTATATTAATGCTAGGAAATACCGTTCTTTGTTCTCAAGTAGGGCATTTTCTGCAGCCATCAGATACATTTCAAGGTCTTTTATATAGAGAAAGCTGTTTTCCAAAGTTTATTTTATCACATGTCTTTTAATGGTGGAGTTATGTTTGCTGCTTTGTTTTGACCCCGCACTGTATTGTCATTCGTTTCAGCTTTTTCTCTCAGTTTCACATTTTGGCCTTTTGATGGCAGGTGACCAATGTGGACGATGAAGGCAATGAGCTGGGCTCTGGCACCATGGAGCTGACGCAGACGGAGCTGGTGCTGCACACGCGCAAGCGGGACGCTGTCCGGTGGCCCTACCTGTGCCTGCGGCGCTATGGCTATGACTCCAACCTCTTCTCCTTCGAAAGTGGCCGCCGCTGCCAAACAGGACAGGGTGAGCCCAGCCCTCCTATCCTACTCCCCGCCGCAGCCCGCATTGTCCCACTGCCTCCCAATGAGGCCACAGGCTGGTTGCCCCAACAGACACTCTCTGGCTGGTTTGGTACCAGTGTTGTTATAGTTATCAAAATCTGAAACAATAAGAAGGCATTTTCATAATCTGAAAAAAAATGTGATAAAAAAAAACTGCATTCAATGAAAACGATAAATAGTAATACTGAAAATAAATATTTTGTTACTGTTTTTAATCATATTTATCTAAAGTAATGATTTATCTTTAATTGCCATTAATACCTAAAATGTGTTTTGACCAGTTGGAGGATATTACGACATAAAGCGCATTGTGAATTCATGTAGGATTCTCTAAAGGATCAGGCAGATAAAATAGCTGTACAACTTTCAGTCTGTCCCTAGAAATATATTGACTTAAACTTGGAATGTAGTAAAGCTGGTTGGCCCCCTGGTCCAGTTACAGTTGTGGTCCGTGCCCCTGCCCCCTCGCCCCCCCAGCTCGCCTTCTGCCTGCAGCACTTAACGGCTGCCATGTGATATGGACTAAGTGGCATAGCTGCAGCCCAAGTGTCACCATTATCCCAGTGTGGGAAGCTGCAGCCAGAATCTCACGCTGAATATCACTGTCCTCCATAGCAGTTGAACAGATGCCCTGTAAGGAAGTTTTGCTTTCTGTCTGCATACTTAATGAAATAAATGCTACAGTCTAGCTCCCTAAAATTCTCCAGTATTTAAATTGAGACTGTTTCAACTGAAAAACAAGTAAAAAGGGGATGGAAAGGAGTGCAGTGGATTTATAACACAAGTCAAAATGGCAGCATCATTGAAAAACTAAATGCGGCACAATAATTGTCTTATGTGTGCTCTCTGACTTGCCCCCATGCAGGGATCTTTGCCTTCAAGTGTGCACGGGCAGAGCAGATCTTCAGCTTGCTGCAGGAGCTCATGCAGTGCAACAGCATCAATGTGGTGGAAGAGCCAGTCCTGATGGGCAGGCCAGGGCACGCCCCTGGCCACGCCCCCGAGATGGACCTGCCCCGCACACCTCAGACGCCAAACAGTGAGTGATCTTCTAGGACATACCAGCTAATTCTCAGAATCCAGAGCCAGGCGTAGAGGCTTCTTTCCTGACTGGATTACCATAGTGGTTCAGAAGCCAATACTGCGCCAGAATGGTGCATGTTCAAGACTGGGGGTAAGGCATTGGATGAAAATATCTTTTTCTTACAGTACCATTCAAAAGTTTCGGGTCACTTAGAAATTTCCTTGTTTCCGAAAGAAAAGCATTTTTTTCCAGTTAAAATAATATCAAGGTAATCAGAAATATGGTGTAGACCTTATCGTGGTGGGGGGGTTTGTGTGCCTCCATGATCCTAGGAGCTATGTTGGTGGGGGTAGTTGCCCCTGGTAGGGTCTCCGAAGGCAAATTTGTCCTAAGTGAGCAGCCAGACTAAGTGTGGTTCAGACTCCCACAATGAATATGATAAAGGCCCATGTTACCTTGCCCAGCTTGGGCAGAACAAGGCCTCCCTCTGGAGCTAGGCCTGGAGTGGGACCTCGAGGGTGTGCGCCTGGTGGCCGGGCCTCCACCTATGGGTACACCCTCCTCTGGGCCCACCACCTATAGGGGGTGCAATGAAGATCGGGTGGCAGTCGAAGGCAGGAACCTTGGCGGACTGATCATCAGCTACCAAAACTGGGTCTAGGTACATGGAATGTAACCTCTCTTGTGGGAAAGGAGCGTGAGCAGGTGCAGGAGGTAGAGAGATACCAACTAGATATAGCAGGGTCACCTCAGCCCATGGCTCAGACTCTGGAACCAAAGTCCTGGAGAGGGACTGGACTCTGTTCCGCTCTGGAGATGCCCAAGGTGAGAGGCGCCAGGCAGGGGTAGGTTTACTTATAGCCCCCCAGTTCGGTGCCAGTGCATTGAAGTTCACCCCGGGGATGAGAGGGTCACCTCCCTTCGATTTTGTGTCATGGAACGGACTCTGATAGTTGTCTATATGTACCCACCAAGCACCAGTTTGGAGTATCCGGCCTTCTTGGAGGCCTTGGAGAGGGTGCTGGAAGCTCCATTATTCTGCTGGGGGACTTTAATGCTCATATTGGTAATAACAGTGGAACCTGGAAGGGTGTGACTGGGAGGATCAGTTATTGGACTTCTATGCTAATCACAGTTTGTCCATAACTTAACATAAGGGTGTTCATAAGTGCACTTGGCCCCAGAGCACCCTAGGCCACAGTTTGATGATCGATTTTGCAATAGTATCGTTGGGTCTGCATCCATATGTTTTTGGTTCCACCTGCTGTGATGTCATGCACATACCCTTTGCAGTACCAGGTGCGTAAGAAAACCAGATAAGAGGGTGACGGTCTGGGGGTATTTTACGCTTTTAACAGCAGCTAGTAGCAGAGCAATTTTCAATCTTTGTAAAAAGAGAGTTTTGAGAGATGGGAGTAGCATTTAGTGGAAAATCCCACTAAACAAAGAGCATGCAACTGTGTGAGACAATGGCTTGCGCTGTTTTGCGCACTTGCTGCAGCTTGAGGTGCTGTGATCGCAGAGAAGTGTCGCTGTAGTGGGGCATATTAAGCATTCGCCACTTTTGTAAACTCGCTTGGGAAATATTGAAACTAAACTGCAAATTCCTCAAAAA
>JAODJW010000106.1:9622883-9635539 GCA_026777045.1 Hyperopisus bebe | reverse complement strand
GTGTGTGTGTGTGTGTGTGTGTGTGTGTGTGTGTGTGTGTGTGTGTGTGTGTGTGTGTGTGTGTGTTGGGGACACCGTGCTTGCTTGCACATAATATTGCAGCTGCTACTGAGGTCATTGCATTGCTCAGAGGGTGCAGGACAAATGCAGAGCATGGTAGTTGCACATGATGTCTGCAGCTTCTGGATTTCAGCTGCCATACTTGCAGTCTGATTATTTTGACTGAAATCATGGCTTCACGTATGAGGCTGTGCACCCATTATCCATGGAAAAATTTGCCCAATCCTGTTATTATAGTATTACTTTATGTATTAGTGTTACTTTATGCATATGATGACTCATGTCTAATGTTTGAAAAAGTAAATATGTCTAGTAATCCTATCTTGAAGAACATGTATACAGTTTCTTACTAGAGTATGTGGGTGACATTACTGTGTTACTTACTCAGTCCCATTCGCTGTTAAATTTGCCCTTGCAAGAAGCACTGGTCTGGGCCTCCAGTTAGTTTGACTTACAGCATTTCTACCTTGTGCCATCAGTTTAATGTGCCATAATTGAGTGGTGCCATATCCCCACCCCAGATAGCCTGGGCTGGTCATTGGGTAAGCAGAATACCCTCATTTCGAAAGAGTTGACCCCCTATTGTTTACAAAAATATGTAGACCTTATGTAGGGCAAGAGAAAGTTTCTGTTGTTGAGTAGGTTTGGTCTGCTGCATGGTCAGATATCCTCTGTTCCCTGTTAATCTCTGACCTCTGTTAACCTCTGACCTGTCAGCAGGCATATTCTCAAAGCAGCTAGTGTTGTATTGCATCGTGCCATGTTGACTGTGGCATGTATCCCATGCCCACCTTGACAGCACTGTCTTTTCTCATGTTCTTGTCTACTAAACATGAGTGGTTAGGTTCTGGTAGAGCCCAGACACATTCCCCTACCTCTTTAGTCTTACAAAGAGCAAGCATCCTTTTTTCACATTCATATCAGAACGAGGCTTGTACACTGCGCATTGTATATCATGAAATGACCAGACACAAAACTGTAAGTACATTATTTTGGCGCCTAATTTAACCCAGAGTTACGGTTTGCTTTAACTTGTTCCCTCTAACGATCTCAGACAAACACAGTCCAGCACCCATTGCCCATAGCCTGCCCATGGCAGTGCCAGTGTTTCATATGAATGATTCTGCATTTCTGATGTTTTTTTCCCACCAGAAAGGAGGCTTAGGATTTTCCGCGGACACTGTTCTGTCAGCCATTCTCCTGTTTGGTCTCAGATGGACTTCTTTGCATTTCTGCCGTCTTTCTCCAGCACGCCCCTGGAGTCTCTTTCCGTCCGGCAGTGTATGAAAGGGTCCCTGTCTATAAACTGTCTATATACCGTTTCCTTTGTTTTTTTTTTTTTTGTACAGAAAGCATGTTCCTTTAAGTACTGAATTTGTTCCAGTAGGCTGTAAATACTCGCTTTCAGTACTTGTCTTGTTTGTGTCAGTCTGTCTGTCTGTCTGTATCCTGGTCAGAGTGCTGTTGTAAGAAAAGCGAAGAAAAAATTCTAATCTTTTACTGTTGTGTATTTCTTATTCCAATATATACCTTTGTTTAAAAAAATGCTTAGAATGTATGAGTAGGGTAAGACTAATTTGTTGAGCTCTTTTCACAGGATTTCATCTAACAGAAAGAATTAGACTTTTTTTGTACATATTTTCAGAAATTTATGTGGAATCGTTCTGTTTACAGCAAACAAACGTCAGTTCCTACACTGTCATTTCCAGAGGCAAAACCTGACCTCCTGTGGGATTTTTCTGGTTGCTCTGGTAGAGGAGCTTGCAAAAACCCATTTGGCTGTTTCTGCCTTGTGGCCCTCATTGTGGGATAAGGTGAAGTCACAGCCTTCTGCTGGCCAGCGAGGAGCATCTCTCAAACATCTGAATCCACCCCCCAGTTCCTTCAGATTCAGGTTTTGTATTCTGTTCCTTGTACACCGATGACATGTTGGCACGTGGGAAAAACAGTGCGATTTGATTTTGATTGTCTTCTTTTTGTAACTTGAATATTCAAGTGCGGCGTGCTGTAAGGTTGTATTAGGGCCTTTAGTGTATTAAGTGTTTTAGGTGGAATCCCTTGCAATATGCCCCTGATGACACTAAGCTCTGAAGCTAGTCTTTCTTTCGCTGGCTTTTACCATACTTTTGGATAATTCTGTGTTTCTTTTTTTTGGGGGGGGGGTTGTTTACTAAAATACTCTCCATAAAGGAGTGATGTTGACAGAACAGTGTTTTGGAAACTGACTTGACGGAGAGCGTTGCACAGACTTGTAGCCGTATTGACTGCTCCGAAATAGAGAGTAGTGGTTGATGCGCTAACCATTTGTCAATAATCTTAAAAGGACATTTGCAAATTATTTATTTAATTTATTTCTTGTTTAATACTTGAAATCTTTTTCTGGAGAAACGTATTGATTTTTGTCTTTGGCTCCATACATCCTGTATGTACATATGCTTGTCACATTTTTTGGATCATTGATACGTTTAAGAGGTTATGTGTCTGAATCTATATATTTTTGGGACGGGACAGGGGGCAGCTCATGTCCCTGCATGCATGCCACCTTACAAACTCACATGGGCCTTCTTCCTGTGTTGTAGCCCCACAAGTGTGGAGTCATACTGGCTTCAAAAGATCATCTCAGCATTTGAGTGCCTTTAAATCCTCCACTTTTCTCTGGAATCTCAGCTGTTCAATCCCACATGACTTCCTCATCTGACGTAGGAAGTTTGAACTCCTGAGACAGCCTGACTATAGTCATTCCGCCCACATAACCTCTCTCATTGGCTGTCGTCATTTCATTGTTCTAAGGTCTTTTTGTTCAGTTTCTCTGATTTATAATTTTTTTTTACAGATTTATCTTTTTGTAAAATAAAACAAGATATCCTTCTCATTCTGCAATTAAGTGTTGCATATTTTCTACTAATTTAAAGGGCTACATATACATTCAGTGTTGAGGAGGTGTTAGTTTTCAACAGTTGGTCAAAAACGAAATTGATCGTCAGGGAAACTGTCACAGTAGTGCCGCCCCTTTCAGGGATAGATTGAGGTTCAGGTGATACCATGGAGAAGAGATTGTCTGGTACTTACGAATGTGAGCAGTGGCAAGACTGTGAAAGGTCATGCAGTACCATACTGGAACATCTCTATGGTCCTCACCAAGAGCATCTCAAAACTAGTGAGTGTTATCGTCAGCATCTTTATGGTCCTCACCTTCATGATCAGCTTCACTCAGTATCTATCCCCTTTCGCTGCTAAACACAGAAACATGTGGTGTCTGAATATTGAAAGGGTTTCCACCTCAGTACTGCCTTCTGTTATCAACTTAGGGTAATATTAATAGAAATAATTCCAGCAGTTAAAATTCCTATTGGTGAATTGGAAGATTTATAAATAAATGCATATACACACTTTTATTTTTGTTTTATACTTGATGTTTGTTTTGTGAAAATTGGATAATTGTGTGTGTGCGTGTGTGTATACACAAGCACACAGGTAAGATTATGTGTATACACACAGGTATATGTATAAAACATTGAACTGTAACTGTTTTAGGTTGGAACTAGCTCCGTCCCATGGCTGTTTCCACATTCTGTATGAAGCTCTACTAAAAACAAGCCAGATCAGCAGCACATGGCTGGAATGCTGTACCATAACGAAGTTAATGTGCACTGAAATCCATATACTGAATAAAGGTTAAACATGGAGAGTTTTTGCCAAGTGTCTGTTTGGAATTTAGTGTGTGTGAAACTGTGGACTCATGAAACACCCATCCATCCATCCATTATCTATACCACTTTATCCATCTGGGTCATGGGGAAGCTGGAGCCAATCCCAGCATCTTCAGGTGAGAGGCGGGGTTCACCCTGGGCAGGTCGCCAGTCCACACAGACGAACCGCCACATGCACCTATGGGCAATTTAGAGTAGCCAGTTGACCTAATCTGCATGTCTTTGGACTGTGGGAGGAAACCGGAGAACCCAGAGGAAACCCACGCATGCACAGGGAGAACATGCAAACTCCACACAGAAAGGCACCCTGGGTTTGAGCTGTGAGGCGACAGTGTTAACCACTGCACCACCGTGCTGCCCCTCCCCTCATGAAACATCTCACCAGTTATTTTACAGTCAATCTGATTATAATTTATATAGTGACTTTTTGCCTTTGAGTGCTTTTTAGAGATTTACAGGAAATTGTAAAACACAAAACTGAAAAAAAGAAACAGTTGTGTGGGTACGCTGTGTGGGTGAGGTGGCTGGCAGCTGTGTGGGTACGCTGTGTGCGTGGGGTGGCTGGCAGCTGTGTGGGTACGCTGGCTGGCAGCTGTGTGGGTGGGGTGGCTGGCAGCTGCGTACAGATCCAGTTCCCAGAAACTGTTTCAGGCTACCTGTCTGGGTCAAGGTGATTTGTGAGCTCCGGGTCATGCAGTCCCAAGTGGGAGGCAGAAAGGAAAGCAGATAATGGGGACCTCCTCCCTTTCCTGGCACACTTATGGTGCTTGTATGTTGTTGACAAAATGCTTACAGACCGAGAGTGGAGAGGATGGGTGCTGGTGGATCAGCTAGATTAAGTGATGTAGGGTGTGGCAGCTGTGTGCATGCTGACCAAAGCTTAGTTCCCCCCTGCTTCCACCATGCACCTGAACCACGGAAATTCAGGATTCTGCAGCTTGCTTAGGTCTGTTGGTGCAGGATGTGGGATGTGAACCGTGTTCCTCTGAACTGACCTTGTTAACTAGTTTGGAATAATCAGGCCTGTGCGGAATCTTACTTGATTTTAGCAGAAAATCCAGACAGTTCAGAAATTCTCAGCCATTGCTGTCCAGATAGTCTGTTCAATTCACTAAAATGAGACAAAATGATCCAATAGCCCCCCCCCCCCTTCAGTCAGGCAAAAGATATGAAATGGCCATGCAAAACAAAGACCAGAAATAGATTTCATTGTTTTTCTATAAGAGCACACAAGTTGCCTGTTTTTTTTCTGCTAAAACATAAAGGTGCCCCATCCTCTGAAAGAGCCAAGCCAGCAACTTCCACGCTTACAGAGGTTGTGCAATAGTCACTTGGCGGTCATTCATTAGGAGTGCGCCGGCACGGGGCTCCAGGGGACTGGCGTGTCAGGTGGGCTCTGTCTCCATCCTGCTCAGTAGATCTACCTCAGCCTGACCAGACTTGGCCATGGGCACTTGGTGGCCAGCCGTGCTAATCGCAGCCACCGTAGGTAAGACTTCAGAACTTCTGTTTGGCTTGGATTGATGCTAGCTCAGCTGTAGCTACATTATAATCGCAATGCACTTAAAAGAAGTATTTAATAAAATATTTAATGATGTTTTTAAGCGAAATATCAGCATCTTCTGTATATTTATGTATAATGTTCTTCTTGGGGGGTTGTTTTTCATTAAGATAAAATAAGACTGTATTGATCCCAGGAGCAAATTCTTTTGCATACAGCACCAAAGTACACCGCACAGATATAAAGAAGGATACATATTGCAAAGAGGACACAGTACAGGAAATAAAAAAATATAAATTATCAAGTGTGCTTTACAAAACAAACTGCATTTTATTAGTGTGCCTTTGTAATGTCAGTGTTTTAGATGCATGTTTCCCTTTACTGTTACATTTAATTCAGTGACTAATCAATCGTTGTGTGAGGTGCTATGCTAATTTATTTATAATGGTTCATTTACTCTTTGGAGGGAACAAAAATTATAAATACCAAAATAAAACTAAACAAAGAAAAAACTAAAAACAAAAAGACTAAAGATGAAATTGCTGCATAGAAAAATATTTAGAAATTGGATAATACAAAAAGATATTATGCCAATCACAGGGGGAATCACATAGTGTTCGGTTTTGAGAGATGTAAATAATGGGGGATTGCTCTACCATCAGGTAATGATAGGGTTTACAATGGTGTCCATATTATCGATTTTGTTAATAGTATTGATTTAACAGACATCATCAGCACTGAGAATAATACCTGTGTGTATGCTGGATGGAATGCCAGTCCATCACATGGAAGAAACACACGCACAACTGGGGGTGCTGGGAGTGGCTGAGCACCTGCCCATTTTGCACAAACTATTTAATGTGAACTTGTGCGTGAGCTTTAAAGCTATCGTGAACCCCTTTTTTAACCTGTGAGTAGCTGCCCCTCAAGATGTCTCTGCAGAATCCTGCTTCAGAGACGCCATTTCTTCTGTCTAAGTGCACAGTAAAAATGCAAGGGATACCCTAAGGTAAAACAAGGCATCTCTCTCAGTGGCTTAGAGGAAAAACATGCTGGTCATCTTGCTCTAGTGACAGCAGGAACCTCATGTGATCTTGACTCATCGACCACAGTGTTGCAGAAATAGCGCCTCTTCTTTTCCTGAACACACATCCACGCGTGCCCACGCGTGCCCACATGTGAACATGCACATTAATTCTTTGTTAACTGCTCACAAATATGCAAAAAGCCAGTGGTTTTTAGCATTCATGTCTTCTCAGAGATGCTAATGTACAGCCCTTTGCAAAAGTATTGAACCCATATTCTTCCTGGAAGTATTTTTATTGCAAACTTATATAGTAAATTTACAAAGTCAAAATCAATGATTTTGTCAGCTAATCTTTCAAAGCAAATCAAAAACTTAAAAATGCCACTTCCATAAGTGTTCAACTCCAACAGATCAGTATTTGGTACAGCCAGGAGGAATACGTTTATAATACTTTTGCAAAGCACTAAACGCATCGCCTTTGCTTTATGTATTTTGTGTATCCAGTATGTTTCTTCACACCCAAAACCTTTATTTACATATTTATCTTTCCTTCTCAGCATAAGCCATTGAGATACATGCCCTAGTATGACATACCTGTCTACTCGCCATTACAGCAGCCTTTGTGTAACAGTGGCTCTCCACCCCAGGTTACTCGGTCGATGGGGATCAGGAGATCCGAGTCCCTCAGGGAGCGAACGTCACTCTGCTCTGCAGCTACAGCCCCCTGCAGCGGCAGCGTGTCAAAGGTTGGTACCAACAGAGTCCCAACGGACTGGTGCCACTGGGCCGGACAAATGGCTGGGTGGCCCCGAGCCACAGGGGCCGGCTGGAGGTGAGCGATGTGAGGCAGAAGGGCAAGGTGCAGGTGAACATGGTGGAGGTGGGGGCCAAGGACACGGGGGAGTACTGCTGCGCGTCTCCCATGCTGTTTGGCGTAGACATCATCTGGCGGTTCACACTGCATGTGTCTCAGGGTATGTACAGCCTTCTGACCCTCAATTCAAGTGTAGAGGAAAAGTCAGCATCACCACAATGTTCCTAGATATCAGCACTGACTCGGCGGTCCAGCACTGGATTCTGAGAACTGCAATGACATTCACCCTGACATTGTGAGCCTGTTGGTACTGAACCTGACACTGTGTCACTTCAACAGGTGAAAAGCTGGATCATATGGGTGGACCAGATGAAACACAAACACCAAACAGGTATCAAGGCATCTGTGCATGGTCATGAGTTAAACAGAGCCTGTTTGGGAAGCGAAGCTAGACCAGAAATTGTAACATTCATCCATAACTGCTCATCTTGGTCAAGGTCATGCTAGAGCAGCGTAGGGCACTGGGGCATCCAAAGCTGAACAGCAGTCCACCTCAAGGCAAACATACTCACATATACTATGAGCTCTTTAGAATAGAATAGTGACACTTCATTAATTCCTGTGGGGTAATTCTCTTTGCCCCATCTTGCTCTTCACACGGACATGTGACCAAACTGGCGCCTCACAGGCACGTCTTTTAGCTGTATGTTTTTAGACTGTTGGAGGAACCCAACACAACTGGGGAGAACATGCAAACTCCACACACACACACACACACACACACACACACACACAGGTGGGGTTCAAAACGCCAATGGGAGAGGCGTGAGACTGCAGTGATACCCATGAAATATCATAAGGAAAGCCAGTAGTGCACACTAAATACCAAGGTTAGGCGCAAATCTAACATGCATAAAAATACCACTGTTAAATTATGCTTTAGATACTGGAAACTCTTGTCACGCTGCATAACTGTGTTTGGCAGCCTGATCCAGATACTGGAGCGCAGCCGGACTGGCCAGGAGGATCCAGCATCTCTCTTTGGTGTGTGGAGCTGGGCAAGATGGCTGCTCTTCTGGCTGATGTCCTCAGGGGCTGTTCTGAGCAGCATCATCATATCACTGAAGAAAAGTAAGACCCAAGATCAAATGAATGAGACTTGATGCTGAGTTTGGGGGTGGCTAGCTGGAGGTCTCACTTTGTGACTCTCTCTTTGTCTCTGCACAGGTGGGCTGTGCGATCGTCAGTCTGCAGCGGGACAGAGTGATGTTGAAGAAAAGATACTTTGAAATGCTCTTCAACTGTGTGTGTGTGCGAGCGGGTATACCTTACCTTATGGAGACACAATGTCCCCACAATGTGATGAATACTTGTTTTTTTTCCCCTTATGGGGACCAGTTTCCTGGTCCCCATAAAGGAAAACTGAATTTAATAAAAATCTGTAACTGCAATGAAAAAACTAAAAATGCAAAGGAAAAAAAAAAACGTGTATTTTTGCTTGGTTGCTTATGGTTAGGACTGGGTAGGGGTTAAGGTTGTCATAGTTAGCGTTAGCATTTTTCCCACAGAAATGAAAGAGCGGTCCCCATAAAGATATGTTTACCCGGCGTGTGTGTGTGTGTCTGTGCGTGCACGTGCATGTGTGTGTGTCCCAAAAAAGGGAACAAACTGCACTGATAGCGGCGTTATTTCTGCAACACTGCGGTTGATGAACCAAGATCACATGCGGTTTCCGCTGACACTGAAGATGACGGCATATTTTTCCACTAAACCACAGTGAAAGATGCCTGGTTTTACCTTAGGGTGTCCCTTGCATTTTTACTCTGCGCATAGATAATCTACATAAGTACTAGAGGGTTTCATGTGTACCACTGTCAAGGTGTTACAGGCATCTGAACAAATCTAGGCCCAGATTTTTGACCTACTTGTCTGCTGATATACAGCAGTTTCCTGTGTTGAGTATTGTGTTAGCTAGCTAGCTATTCTGCACCCTTTATGCTACCAACTGGCGGAGGGAAAACAAGAAATTCCCCTTTTTAAAAATATATACTTCACCATTTCTAGCAACTTGGGCATAGAAAAAAATACTGCATATGAACGTCACTGACAATAAATAATAAAATATGAGAATAATAGACTGTTGTGTTAAATGTATTTGTTCTTATAGCTCTTAGTTGTTATATTCTTCAGAAAGTTTCAAATCAGCCCAGGTTTAACTTTTTTCATTCCAAATTTTCTGACTTTTACATGTACAATAAGATGCATTCACAGCACTAATGTATTGGGGTTCATTGTATTGTTTACATAACTGTAAGAATACATGAATAAAAGTAGAAACATTAAAATATATATATATTCATTGTATTCATATTCATTATCTTCTTAGATTTCTTGATAAGGCTGGGTTTATCAAATATTTTTCTAAATGTAATGTTCAGTAGAACATTGAAATATAAATCCTACACTCAGTGGGCACTTCATTAGGTACACCTGATCACTGACATAAACAGCCTGCTCCCTCAAACAGTGAATCACATATAAATACATACACATAGACAGGCTAAAGCGATTCAGTTAGTGTTTGTGTAAGCATTAAAATGGCATGTTCTGTATTATTTTAAATGTGGTATGAATGTTGATGTCAGATGTGGAGCTTCTAGCATTTTTCAGGTAGGATCATGATCCACAAGTTTATCACGATTATTCTTCAAGTTGGTTTGTAAGACTATTTTGAAAGTTACTGAACAGTTCCCTTTGCTGTTTAACTGTCACCATACTCTTCCGGGTGTTCTGTTTTGAACTGGTTAAAATGGTTCATTGAGTTGCCATCCAATGTGTGAACCTTATCTTTGCAAATTTTACGAATAACTGCTGTTTGCACCGTGTCCAAGAAGTTCGCCTTTACCGATGCTGAATCCTTTCTGGGACCAACTCCTCCATGCTGTTCATGCTGCCACGTTGCCCAATAGGAAGTGTGTTGCATTTTGCGCATTGCATGTTGGAATGAGGGCGCGGATGGGAGAGAGGAAGAAATGCAAGGCACTGTCTACTGTGCTGTTACCAGTTTACTGGTGTGTCGAAACGGATTTGGCTGAAAAACAATGCACCCCTACCTCAAGACACATTTTTCCGTGGTCATTTAAGTTGCATGCCAAAAAAGTAAAAAATTGTTCACCAGGTTAGGGTGTGGCACCAGCAAAAGTAACTTTTTTAAAAACCACACGCTGCAAACCTGCTTTTGGGTCACGACATACCAGTTAATAAATACTCCACTACAGTGCTGTAGGAAAATCAGCTCAAATAATTTTGATCTCCATCAATGTGTAGGGAAATTAATTATTCTTTTATTGTTTATTTGTCTTTATTTATTTATTGTTTTATTTGTTTATGATGATGTTTATTGATCAGTTATTGTGCCTGAATGGTTGGTTTCTCGAAACTATTATGGAATCCCGAGTTCATCTTTTAATGGGAGACTTGAATGGCATTCACTAATTACCAGTATCGCTCAGTAACCTGGGTTAGAATGATTGTCCACCGAACATACTTCACCGGGCAATGTAGTGATTACTGTACGTAGCAAAGCTCTTCTCCTGGCCATTGAGAGAGAGTCTCGCGATATTTTCTGGTGAGCTTGAGGTTAACAGCTTAGGAGCCTGTTCACACGGAGGCAGGGACTTGTGCATTGTATAAAAGACGTGTATTATTTCTGACTAATGGTACACTGTAATACAACAGACAATACACATAACATCAAACAATATACAAATAACAGAATAATATCAACCATAGAATGAAATATGGAAATGCAGTGACCAGATTTAAATGGGTACCCTTAAAAGGCAAATACTGTTTGACTAGTAAGACATAGTCTCTGGCTCTACTGTAAATGAACTTGAGATGGTGGAATTGGTACAGGATTGCTTTTTACTCCATTCCTGATCTTGTTTTCTCTAATAACCAGGGAAGAATTGGAAAATTTGAGGTGTATATACTCTATAGGTATACCTAAAAAATTGGCCAACTACTATATTTAAAGTGCCATTTCAAATAAAATTTAAACATGTAAACAAGAAAAATAAAACCAAACATCTCCTGGTTGGTGTCATCCCACCCAGTCCCTCCTGACATCCATGTCAAAATAATGGGCAGCCATTAAAAACAGCAGATGATTCATCTAATATTCTGAGATATATCTGCCGATACAACAAGACCACAGTAGAGGGGTTCATGCCAAAGGTCCCTTGCACCAAGCAGCTTCAGACACAATGGACTCTGTAGGTTCCATCTGCACAAATCATCTTATGGAATTACCCTTCTACGCACAGCAGGTCTTCTGCCCTTTATTGTCCTCCTTCAGTTTGATGGAGTCTGTCAGGTTGCTCACAAGCTTCTCTTTGTGCTGCCAAAAGGTGGGGGGGGGGGGGGGGGGTAACATGAGTAAACCGTGGGGCCGACTCCAAGCACGGTTAGACTTTTTTGTCACTTTTCAAGACAATGCTGACCAATTACACATCATCAGCCTAACAAATAGACTGCAGAACATCAGATACATGGCACTTCTACACACAACCGATGAGAATAATGCTACCTGATACCCAAAGAGTTGTGGCAATGAATGTGCTGTCTGACATTTTTGTGAAAAAAGACTTTATAACACAGACATATCACTGTGGTGGAATGGATGTCAATACAGTTTGTGTCCGAGGCAGCTTTACTGTAAGGGCAGATCCAGGGCTTATCCCAGAACCCTGCCCAAGGGCTTGCATCAGACCGTGACAGATGATACGGCCACAAACGTGCAAACCTGGAACTTTAATGTGCTCTGATGCAGCTGCTGCTCAGCCTGCTTCTTTAAAAAAAGAAATTACAATATCCATCCGGCAACGACCCAAGAAGAGAGAGCGGGGTGACGTGAAAGATGTTCGTTGGGTCCGAAAAATAACTTTCGATCCTTCCTCACTTGGTTCTGACTATTCCAGGACTTCATGTAAACAAAACCACATTATACATTATACACCAAACAAACAAGACATGACTAAAAAGATTTAGAGCTGAAGCCTCACTAGTCGGACCCCGGTGCAGTGACTGGATTAAGTGATTCAGGACCCCTTGCCATTTTTCTTGACCGCCAGGGTTTCACTGTTGAGTAGAAATATGATACTTAAGTAACCTGTCAGTTCTTACCACCACCCCTGTCGCTTTGATTCGATTTGAACAGGTTCATTCTTACTGTTACCATTCAGGAACGTGACAGGTGTTCTGCTGGAATGAGTGTACATCTACCTAGTCTAGAGGAGTGTGAGTGATGGTAGCACAGATGCTTACCCAACAGAGGGCATAGCTGGCTGCTGTAGTGAAGGCCTTCTCCACATTGATGCTCTCCTTGGCGCTCACCTCGAAATAGGTCAGGTTCCTCTCGTCACACCAGGCCTCAGCTTCCGCCCGACTCACCTGCAAAAGTACTCAGCTTCTTAGGGATGCCATGACTGGGAGGGAGTGGTGGGGGTGGGGGGTGAGGGTTAGGGGGGGCAAGGATGATTC
>JAODJW010000106.1:9603880-9615213 GCA_026777045.1 Hyperopisus bebe | reverse complement strand
AATTAGATTGACGGAACTACGTCTTTTTCCCCTTCGAATCGAAGAAAAGAGCGGTGCGCGCTCCCGACAGGGGTGCATTTCACGGCAGGGGTGCAGAATTCGGCACAACACCGTAAATAAAATTTGCCGGGGATAGATCGTTCAAATAATATGGGACAAATCGCTTTCCGTAGGTTCGGAAGAGTACTCTATTTAATTTTTCTAGATGGGAGTATCCCGTAATATATGACATTAGTGGCGGCGCTATTCAGAACAGAATTTTCCCCGCCTCAGTATTATAAGCTCAGTAATGTCTTGAGCCAGTCAGTATGAAAACTAAAGAGAAATGATTTCTGGTATATCTGAGCATGTCTTCTGTTTTTTTTGGACAGCGGAACTTGATACTGCACATGTAAAGCTGATGATGTAATAAGGCGAACCGAAGAACTCGTTTAAGCAGCATAAAACCAAGGTGGCGACGCGCCCCAGCTGTTACCGTCTTTTCAAAAGAAAATAAATTAGTATACGGCTAATACAATGAAGGAGAATGATAGATTAATTCTATTTTTATTTTATTAATTGTATTTTATTAATGTGTGTCATTATTTCGAGAGAAGTAGTAGAAATTAGAAAGTTTACCACTGTGGTGAAAAAAATGGTCTTGAATCTCGTAGTCAGCCCAGACAGTCAATTAAAAGTACGAACCACGGACGCTGCTGTCCGAGACCAATCCAGAACGGAGTAGAAATGGTGTTAATTAAGTAGTTCATCTGGTTAACTGGGATTGCATCGGAAAAATTTAAATGTTGTATTACATCCTGATTTCAGCCATATAATAAATCGAAGCATTTTCCATCCCAGTTTCCTCCTCTTGGCACACTGCAGGACTATCAGCTATCAGTAACAGCCCAGACAGTCAGTTTCTGCTTTTTCAGCAGCCTTGACAGCCATGGGAGAAACTCCTCCAGTGATTGGTCGACACATTTTCTGTCTTTTGTCCTTAAATACAAAATGAGGGTGAAAATTTAAGCACTTTAATCAGACTGTGATACATTGTTTGTAGTCATTTATTCACATTAAACGTAGCTTTATCATTACTAAACAGTAGACTGATAAAAATGTTTCCATGTACAAACATGTTTAACACTATGGTAACAGCAAACAGTTCACACACTCGTAACATTTCCATAATGCTAAGATTCTCAAATGTAATTTACACTTACTTTATTCACTCTCTTTTGTGGTGCACAATCAATTAATGGATCCGTAAGATCATTACCAGACCGTTTGCTGCAAACTCTACAGTTAATAAATGGCTGCAAAAACACACAGACACACATAAAAACAATATTGAAAGAGTGGTGGGCAATAAATGAAATGAAAGAATGTGTAGTAAAGATATATCTAAATATTTGGGGCAGAGCTGCTGGACTGCAGGGTTTAATCAAACAACAATTTTAGGGGAAAGAGCTTCCAAAGCAGGGACACCATAAGGCGATATTATACAAAGCAAGTACAACTAAAAGTATTAACTACAAATCCAATTTAACTGAACACTGCTCTGTATTAAAATACTCCCCTCCGATCAAGTTAAGTGACCATGATTACACTGCTGAGGGGTGTACTACAGAGCATGTTTACTTGATTAGCCAGGATTCTAGAGGCTCACCAAGTTTTAGGTACTATGAATTGTAGTTCACTATTTAAATGAGATAAATTTAAATGGTAATTCACACTACATACCTAACCTGCTCTGATCAGGTTTAATTGCTGGGTTTCTGATTAAAACAGGCATTAAGTCCCGCCCTTTCACCACAAAACGTAGCCTATATAGGAGCCTCCCCTTTGACTGAATAGTAGGGATGGGTAATACCACTGATTTTCCTTTCAATCCGATACCAAGTAATACCAAGTTTTTATCCCAATACTGATATTCGGTGCCCCCTTATGAGCCTCCTGTCAAAGGGCAGATGTCAGTTTTCATCACTAGTTTGCAATGCCAAAGTGTGGCCTTTTATGTAAATGCACAAATACTCTGATAAAGAAACCCCACATCAATTTACTGAGTTGATAACCATCATTATAGTGCCATTTAATGCTGATTGCAGCAATCAGAGTTGGTTAACCCGGCTCTATTGACTTAACTCTGGGTATGTAAAACCCGCTTTGTAGTACAGCCCACAGGTCTTTAAATAAGGCCAGCTAGGGTTCATAGCTCGAAGGCATACTCTTCAGGTCACCCCTCAGATGTTTAGCATTTGCTTCTGCCTGGTACTCCAGCCTTTTGCCTTTCCTTTGCTAAAATTTGAGACAAAGATGGGATGAAGATGGATGTTTGAGGCCACCTATTTATTTGTTACTTTATTTATTGTTGGCTAACTTTCCATCACAGAGCATCACCAATATTATCGTGAACTGAAATCAATTTGCTAACTGACATGTCCACTGCTCACAGTCCAGTGACTCATTACTTACCCTGTTGGTCATAAACACGCAGTCATCCCGATGATCTGGTACAGTTAACTTTGCACAGTTTGTTGCTTTCAAGAGAAACTCAGTCTCAATATAGTCATCGGCAATCTAAATCGCATAAAGATATGTTATATATACAAAACTGGCAAGAATTGTTTTCATTGAAAGTCTACACAAAATAATAACAATCAGCACAAAATGCAAAACTGTCACAGACTGGAATGCAGCAGATTCAGAGGGAAACTGTGAGAAGCTAAAATTGACCAGAACTGACATATAAAACCACCACTTTCATTGTAAAGTGACATTAAGCATCATATGCACTGAAATTAAAAAAAAAATCTAAATCAATGGGATACTCATTAATTCAACTTGCAGATGATGAAAATTTCACACTTCTGTCAACATTTTCTCAGTAGTTACCTTTTGATGGCCCTGGATGGCATAGAAATTCATGTGCTGACTTGTTCTTTGATGAGCATTTTTGACTGCAAGTTTAATGGCCTCCTTGAAGTGATCAGGGAGACTGTGGTAGTCTTCCTGGGCCACTGTGGAGATAAGCAGAGCTCCACATGCCAACAGCAGAAACAGCAAGCGGGTCATCTTCCTCTCAGCACTGGTGGAGAAGCAGGACTGTGGACACTGGTCTGTGGTCCCCTTATTTAGCATGCCCAGGGGCGTCTCCTTCACCCCAAACAAACAGACCTTTGAACAACGTTGGAAAACTGTCCAAGATGAGTCAAGTGGTCAAGTCAAGTGGTCAAGTGGGTTTATTGTTATTTCAGCCATATACACAGTACACAATGAAAACATTGTTCCTCCTGGACCATGGTGCAACACAAAGAACAAAAACAGAAAATAACACAAGATGACACAAGAGCGGGCAGGATAGAACTATACAGAGAGCAAGGAGCGCAAACAGGGAGATAAACACAACGCAAGATAAACACAAGAGCTACAATACAATAATACAGGACAAGACAGCACAGTCAACAAACAGTGCAGTCAGAGCTGACCTGAAGAGGGGCATCAAGGTTGCCAGGCAGGCACAGAAACAGAAAATAGAGGTCCACTTCACATACAATAACCCACAGTGGGTGTGGCAGTGAATATAACACATTGTGAACTTCAAAGGCAACAACACCATCACTGTTAACAGCAACGCCCTGCTAGGAGAGGAGCTAAACAGCTTCTTTGCTCTTTTGGAGGAACACAGACCAGACACAGCCACACTGCTCCTTCCCCCAATGTCCAGCATTCACAGACTCACTCTGCAGGAACACCACGGGAGATGTGTACTCAGTAAACATGAGGAAAGCTGCTGGTCCTGACGGTGTACCAGAGAAAGCTCTCAAAGCATCTTTAATCTCACCTTTTTCCAAGCCACCATCCCTCCCTGCCTGAAGTCACCCACCATCATCCCAGTCCTGAAAAAGTCTGACATATCCTGCCTCTCCCAATTACAGGCCAATGGCTCTAACCTCAGTGGTGATGAAGTGCTTTGACAGGTTGGTTGCACATCACATCAAGGCCCTCCTTCAATCCCCATCAGTCTGCCTATACCAAAGCGTCACTGATTCACTGCCAATCACAAATTACCTGTAAATTTCAGCTCAGGATGCAGTTCATCCTCAAACTGCTTTCCATATATGGAGGCACCACCACGTCCTTTAAAAATAGAAGTAGGATCTAAATGAACCAGCACATTGTGCGTGTGTGTGCTCTCACACACAGGATCATTCCCTTTATATGTCAGACAGGTAGATACAGGATAGAAATGGAGTTTTTTTTTTTTTTATTGACACCCTAGGAAGGACCCCCTTATAATACTATTTATCTGTTCCCACAACTCACAATGGCACTATAAATGGGAAAATGTGTACATTGTCATGTGAACACATTATGGTACCCAGTAATTATCACCATTTATAGCTCATACTTTCATCTTGCTCTCCATGACACACAGACACATATGTAGGTGAGGGCAAGCTTGGCAGAGAAGGGTGACACCCCCTAGTGGTGTCAATGGAGCTGGGAGCTCTGGGCCTTGCTCAAAGGCTCACAGACGCAACTATTCTGCCAAAGCTGGGCTCGAACTGGTGACCTTCTGTTCAAAGCACAGAGGCTTAGCCCGTTGAGCCACACACCATTTTAATCAGCTAACTGATTAACTTACTGATTACTGTCCATTCGAAAGTACCCTTAAAATCAAAACATAAAATAATAAAAAAAGCAAAGCAACGATACAAGCAGGTAAAGCGATCTGATGATTAGCTGCTCACCAGTTCCGGTCGGGTCACCTCCCTGTACCATGAAGTCTTTAATGATTCGGTGGAACTTGGTGCCGTTGTAGTACCCACGCCTGGCAAGCTCCGCAAAGTTCTTACAAGTTATCGGAGCATGATTCCAGTACAGTTCCACAACGATGGTGCCCATTCTGAAATTACAGCCATAACACTAGTGTATCGTTTCTCATCGTTCAGTTAATAACCCGTTCATCGTAAAAATCATACCACTGCCATGTGTTAGAGCAGCTGTAACCACGGACACTTTAAATGATGGATAAGCGAAGCCGAAATATTGTAGCATAAGTTGGAGATGCATAACGTTACCGCCCCTTACTGGACGTTTGCACTTCAGCAACAAAGTAATTGGTTTCAAACTGGTCAGTGGATTAAACGTATGTAATTGTGTTACATAAATCTTCAGACCCAATTACCATTCGTAGCCATAGAGATTCTGTAATAGTAACTTTAACTTTTTTAAGTTTTTAAAAGCAATTTATTATTCAGTATAGTAGGATTGTATTAAGATTTTTTTTTAATTACACTCATAATGTATATCACAGCCCACATTTATGAGCCCAAAAATAATTCACATTAAGTTTAGTCTGTCTACATTACATTTAATACGGCGAGTTACCCTGTATTCACAATGATGTGCCGCATTATAAATATCTGGTATCAAAAACTATGTAAAGGACGGAACTATGAAATTTCCCTTACACCTAATGATTCAAAATACGAATCCTGACCTTTTTAATACGTGCGTTACAAACCAGTTTAAAGAATGTCAAACAAATGATACAGCACATCATGCACTTTTGGCTCATTCTGAGACTGTCATATAAAAGAAAATAAATATAAATATTGTGAATTAAGATGCTAGCAGTGTCTGTGATTATTATGTTTGACGTTTGTCTACATTGAACCAAATGATTTGTCAATTGGGGTGCACAGATAGCGGTAAAATAAGGTTATAAAGCCGACAATAACGAATCACAGAAAAAAAAACAATTCATTAAATTCTCCACGGTCCACTTACGACGTCTCCAGTGATACTGTTGGCGGTTGCCACGAATCCGGTGGAATACCAGACATCTTTAATGCCAAATGTACAAATTAAATTTAAGCACGCATAAAACGACCATTAACACAGTTCAGACACAATTCCGCGTGCGGGGTACGTCAAAAACAGCGTCCACAAGGAAACAAAAGCTTTACAAAAAGATTCCATAATAAATATACTTTTTTAACTGAACGCACAATAAAGATAAAAATAGAACTAACTAAATAAATCAATCAATAGAATACCCATAATAGACACTTACAATACGATCACTTAAAATTGGCATGCAAGATCAGTTTAACAGAATAAAAGCAGTATAACGGAAACTGTGTCGTGGCGGACAGGTTATGCCTTCTCGGTGCCATGGAGAAACTTCCGGTTGTGAACCGTCCAATCGGAGTGTTCGGTACAAAATTTAAATCTAACAACAGTGCGCTTGGTGTATTAAATTTTAAATGCATAACTGTTTATATGTTATCTGTTGTCGAATTGGTTTTGTGCCATGGAAACAGACCCGTTCTTTGAATGAATACGTTTTGAAAGTGATTACTAACTGTTGATTATGTAAGTTTGCCTACCTCCGACACCTATTAGTGATAACCTGTATTCAGTAATTGTTTATAAATGAATCACTTACGAATGAGTGCGTTTTATCACCAGATGCGTATTTTAATAGCAAAAAGTTTAAAAAAAAAGCCATTGACCTAAAATCTATTTATCTACCTAAACGGCTTGTTTCTCTTGTATTTGCAGAAAACATTCAGAAGATTTTTTGAAATGGATAATCTTACAGAAGGTATGCATTCAATTTACACACGCTTTAAATAAATAAATATCAACCCAAGCCATGGTTAACTAGTTGAACTGTACGTGTCTTCCAGATCTTGGTTTTATAACCGAAGAGCAGCTCGATTTCACCTTCGGGTCTCCGGTTTCGGACAGGTAACGAGGTGTCCCGTTCTTATACGTCGGTCCAGGTGATCCGCGTAAACCCAGTAGTTTCTATACTCCTGTCGATTCGCACCGTGGTTGTGTAACATGCATTTACGGAGACTAATAAGCTGGATTTAGTTGTCTACAATGTGTTTCAGTGTGTATAGTCGTGGCCAACAGTTTTGAGAATGACACAAGTGTTGGTTTTCACAAAGCTTGCTGCTTCAGTGATCTTAGATCTTTTGTGCGATGTTTCTATGGTATACTGAAGTATAATTACAAGCATTTCATAAGTGTCAAAGGCTATTATTGACAATTACATAACGTTTATGCAATAGTCAATATTTGCAGTGTTGACCCTTCTTTTTCAAGACCTCTGTAATTCACCCTGGCATGCTGTCAATCAACTTCTGGGCCAAATCCTGACTGATGGCAGCCGATTCTTGCATAATCGATGCATGGAGTTTGTCAGAATTTGTGGGTTTTGTTTGTTCACCTGCCTCTTCAGGATTGACCACAAGTTCTCAATGGGATTGAAGTCTGGGGAGTTTCCTAGCCATGGACCCAAAATATCAATGTTTTGTTCCCCAACCCACTTAGTTATCACACTTGCCGTATGGCACGGTGCTCCATCATGCTAGAAAAAGGCATTGTTTGTCACTAAACTGTTCCTGGATGATTGGGAGAAGTTGCTCTCGGAGGATGTTTTGGTACCATTCTGTATTCATGGCTGTGTTCTTAGGCAAATTTATGAGTGAGCCCACTCCCTTGGCTGAGAAGCAACCCCACACATGGATGGTCTCAGGATGCTTTACTGTTGGCATGACACAGGACTGATGGTAGTGCTCACCTTTTCTTCTCTGGACAATCTTTTTTCCGGATGCCCCAAATAATCAGAACAGGGATCTTTATCAGAGAAAATGAGTTTACTCCAGTCCTCAACAGTCCAATCTATGTATTTTTGCATAATACCAGTGTGTCCCAGATGTTTTTCTTTGAGAGAAGTGGCTTCTTTGTTGCCCTTCTTGACACCAGGCCATCCTCCAAAAGTCTTCACCTCACTGTGACTGCAGATACACTCACACCTGCCTGCTTCCATTCCTGTGCAAGCCCTGCACTGGTGGTGCCCTGATCCCACAGCTGAATCAACTTTAGGAGATGGTCCAGGTGTTTGCTGGACTTTCTTGGGCACCCTGAAGCCTTCTTTACAACAACTGACCCTCTCTCCTTGAAGTTCTTGATGATCCGATAAATGGTTGATTTAGGTACAATCTTACTAACAGCAATATCCTTGCATGTGAAGCCCTTTTTGGGCACCGCAGTGATGACTGCATGTGTTTCCTTGCAGTTAACCATGCTTAACAGAGGAAGAACAGTGATTTCAAGCACCACCCTCCTTTTAAAACATCCAGTGTGCCGTTCTAACTCAATCAGCATGATAAAGTGATCTCCAACCTTGTTTTCCTCAACACTCTCACCTGTGTTAACGAGAGAATCACTGAAATGATGTCAGCAGGTCCTTTTGTGGCAGGGCTGAAATGGGTTTTTGGGATTAAATTCATATTCATGGTAAGGAGGGACTTTGCATTTAATTGCAATTCATCTGATCACTCTTGATAACATTCTGCAGTATATGCAAATTGGCATCATAAAAGCTGAGGCAGCAGACTTTGTTGAAAACCAATACAGTGTGTTTCCTTCCACATTCCAAAGACTAACTGGAATCTCTAGATTGCCCGTAATTTATTATTTTGTATGTGTGCTTGCGTGTGTGTGTGTGTGTGTGCGCGCCCTACAAGGTTGCCCTCCAGCCTTGTGTCCAGTGTTGTCTGGAACCAGGAACAGAAGTATGGATGTAAATGTCATCATTGTTTAAATGCATAATCTCTATCACCCATCAGACTTCACCAAATACATTTACACACTATAAGTTCAGCACCATAACCAATATAACTGTATTTCCCGTAGTAGTGAACAGGCAAGCCAGGAGGTGGAGGAAGAGGTTTTCGTGGGGCCTGTGAAACACGTGGAGCGCTGCGTGGCCAAGAGCCTTGACTTCAATGCCCGGGAAGGTATTGGCAGGGCCTCAACTGGACCGCCTCACTGGACCCCATTAAGCACGGAAAAGTTTGAAGAGGTCTGTCGGGAAGCTAACCGCCTTGCTCGGCAGCTAGAGAAATTGGCATTAAAGGAAAACCTGGAGCAGTCACCCTTAGTCACAGCCCTCATGAGGGCACAGGAACCACGCCGGAGCCCTCGGCGGGAAACCTATGTGGTGAAGGACAGCCCTGTTCGGCTGCTTCTGCCAGATGTCAGCTTGGAGGGCATCTCGTTACTCTCCCTGAATGGAGAGGAGGTCTTGGCATCTCCTAGCTCTCCCATCAACAACATTTCAGATACTACAGCTAAACGTAAAATCACACCCAAAGTGTGCAAGACCGCACCAGGTGCGCGCAGTGTTACACATGTGGCAAATGAGGTAAAACCGACTGGCAAGACAGTACCTGCCACAAAGAAGACCACACCTACGGCACACGCACACAAGGGCACACCCAAAAGAGGCTCCCCAGCCACTTCCCCTAAAAAGGAGGTGGCACCGATGAAAAGCAGGGCTAAAGCCAGTGACGGCCCTGCTGCCATGCCAGCTACAGGCCAGGCTGTGCTTGTTACTTCCCTCCACAGACAATGCATGAAGCCTGGGCAGGGGATAGGAAGAGGTCAACGCAGTAATGGTTCCTCTGCCGCTCTGCATCCTGGGAATGGCTCACAAGATGGGGCTGCTGCAGCAATCGGGCCCTCCCTGACCCACAGGACTCTTGGGGCCAAAAAAAATCTCAAGGCTGTCTGCAATTCTTCCTACCCTGTGGCCTCCATCGCGCCAGTCTCCAGCATGGTACTAGAGATATACTTAATGGCTACTCTGAGGTATGACCAGATGTAACGTGTAATAACACTAAGCTTCCCCAACCTGACAGGGAGGACCTGCTGCAAGTGCAAAGATAAAGACAAAACCACTAGCCAGGAGCTTCTCATGTACACGGGTCACACATGCAGGTAAATCACCTCCTTTTGGTATACAGTATATACACACCACCCTGGTGAATAAGGCTAATCTGTCTTTAGATGTGATTGTGGATCTATATAATTTTGTTTCTGATACATTATAATGCATATGAAAATGATGTGATATACAATATTACATTTTGTTAACTTATATGAACTTATTCTATACAAAATGTATATTTTTACTTTTGTTGATGGCTTTTCTGTATTGTTTTACATACTAATATACTGGTCAAATAGCAGTATTTTACACATGTAGACAAACATATAGATATATAGCAACTAGGTAGCCCCCCCTCTGGGTATATAAATCTCACATATAGGGTGTGTAATCTTGGAATGCCTTGCAAATCGTGTTTGTTCAATACTATATAAAAATCACACATAACAGCAATTTAAACTCATTTTTTCATCTCTCTGAAGTTGAGGATGATTGATTGTTTTCTGGTTTTAATAAGAAGCAAAAATGTGCAGGACTAATCTCTACCCCACACCTATGTGCAGGCCCTGCCCATGTGACCAAGCCCAGCCAAGGTCCCAAGCATCAGACAACCTCCACAGCCTACCCCAGACCAATGCTGGGCTGCTCCGTACCCAAGGGCAGGTCCCTGGCCTCAGATACAGGTACACTGAGTTATGGAATCTCAGGCACAAAAAACAGCAATGGCAAAATAAACTATGTTTTGTTTAGAAAAACGTGTATTGTGTTAGTTGACAAGTTATCCTGATCCTCAACGCAGGATTCTCTCTGCACACATTTGTTTTGCTACATCACCTAATCAGAGAACACAACACATTTTTGAACTGAACCAGTTATAGAGCTGTATAGTTCAGTTCCACTATCGTCATTGAATGATTAAGGCTACTCATTAAAACTAGACTACTCAGCTAAAATATCTATTGTCAGTGTGTGTGGAATTAACAAACTGCATGTCTTTCCTTAGCTTCCCTGCGGGGAATTAGACTCTGCTGTTGTGGGTTACTGTCGTATATCCTCTCCTTCATTAGGAATGTCTCGCCTCCCTGTGTACCACGGTGTCCCAGCAGCTCAACTCCGCTCCAGCCAGAGGTACAGTAACATGACCTATGATCACTTTGTGATTGACTTTCTGTTGTCTGGTTTCTCTGTCCAATAACTCCCCATCCTTAAAAGTAGAAGTCTTGTCTGTGGATTTAACATTATAGTAATATTATATTATGGTTTCAGCGTTAGGTAACACTTTACTTGAGGCACAAATAATGTAGTAATGTCAGTGTTTCCCCTACCATTATATTAGGGGGGGCGCCCCGCCTCCCCAACGGCACCTCCCACCCCCCCTTGAAGGTCAAGTTAATTTTATTTCATTTTAATTTCTATGTAGCGCCAGATCACAACAGAAGTCATTTAAGGTTACCTTTCCTATAGAACAGGTCTATACATTGTCCTTTTACTAAACAAACTAAATAACCTTATGTTATTTATAGTGATCGACCGATATTGATTTTTTATTACCGATACCGATACCAATTATTTGCTTGTTTACGTGCCCGATAACCGA
>JAODJW010000106.1:9561877-9582414 GCA_026777045.1 Hyperopisus bebe | reverse complement strand
ACGGGATACAACCAACTGAATTTTTTGAAACAATGGTGAGTTTTCAGATCGGTATGAATTTACAAAAGAGGGTGTCATATACCCCAGTGGGAAGGTTAGACCAGCTATAATGCAGGAAAATGTAATTAATATGAATCATGAACATGGCATGGGTCATGTAAGTAAAATACTGTATAAATGACGGACTGTGTCCCATTTTGCTCGCCATCAATCCCCCAGTAACACGCATTACTAACGTAATGACTTCTTTTATCCTCCATTGTTTTTCATATGAAATTATGTGTGAAGTTTAACCTATAAACGTTTTGTGTTTTCATGCTTACTCTGATTACTAATCCAGGTGGTGACCCCGTTTTTAATGGAGAAGGGCTACTGCTCAATTAATGTCCAAGTTGTGTGTGAAAAGTAAAAGCAAATCAGCATAACGCAAAGCAAAAGTGCGGTTAAAGTAGCGACTTTTATTTTTTGAAAGTTCATAAGACATTTATTTAGGGTCTTATTTATTTAGCCTAGAATGCATCGTGAAATTACTTACATTTTGTTGGACTCCACCATGGCAGATGCTAAATTAATCCTATTTTAATCATAGTTTAAACTGGTTTAACTTATCCAGTGTTAAAATTATGACATGCAAGGTGTTTCTGATTAACTAACCTCAGATTAAGTCTAACCCAAGATTAATTCATAATTCATGTTCGTACAATCTAACCTTAATTTGTATTTTATTTAAACAATTTTGCAAACATCACTAGCTATGTCTGCCAAAAAGTAGTTGAGATCAAAATTTTTTTTCCACAATTTTCTCCTCAAAAACTATATCCATCCATCCATCCATCCATCCATCCCATTGTTTCCCAATCTGGGGGACCCACAGAATAAGAAGCACTTATTCAATACCCATGTGTGCGACTCCAGCTGCGATTTAAGATTTGACCAGTAGGTGTCACCCAGGGAACCTTGGTCTGTTCACCCTTACAGTCTGGGCACACAGTCAGATTGGCAGCTATACCTGCTCCACTTAATGCCAGCTGGAGCTGATGGCCAGGCTCACTCACCCTCGCAGCCATTGGGGGAGACCTCCGCGAAGGGGTTGTCGCAGCGGTCGCACTGGCGGCCGATGACGCCCGGCTTGCAGGGACACAGGCCAGACTCGGGTTCGCAGGCCCGCAAGAAGGAGCCGACGGGGTAGCAGTCACACGGCAGGCAGGTGTCGCTGCCCGAGGGCCGGTAGTGGTTGTCCTGGTGGGTGGGGCGAGACAAGGAACCGCTATCCTGTATGAGTCTGATACTGAATGTGCGTTTTTGGGGGGGCAGGGAAGTATGTAGGGGTGTCAGCTGCTGCCCAGGATACTAAGTAGCTTGTTTTAGGTCAGACAGATTAGACAGAATTCTATTATTATTATTGTGCTGAGTACAGGTCCAGGGTCAATGAAATGAAGTTAGCATCTAAATAAAACATATACAATAAATTCTATAAATTATTAAGTTATAAGTTACAGTTAATGCAAAATTATGCATGAGGTAGTTTGAAATATGGGGTGCAGAGCTAATGATTTAAATAGGTTGAAGCATGGCACAAGTTGATTGTCCTTGTCCTGTATGGCTGTTCTTGTTTAGTTCATTTGCCCCAGCCCACTACAGCAGGGAAGACTGCACCCAGAACAAAGGACTAGCAGAGCTGCTGTGACAGGAACCTGCATGTGCCAAAGGAGTGGAGCCTCTTCAGGAAGGAGAGGCGGCTTAATCCCGCACTAGTGCACGGCCTCGTTCATTACATGTTTATGTTTATGCTTTATTCTGGTTCAGATCCTCCAGAGATTCCGCAGTTCATATCTCTTGTATTGTACATGGCACCATATAAAGAGCACACTTAGGGGATGGCACATGTGTGGGGGTGTAACCTCACCAACCCTGGATCTCAGGAGGATATGCATGGGGCAGAAGGCGGGTGGGGGGCCTTAAAGCGGCAGGCACACGTACCTTGCAGCGACATTCCCCCGTGGTCTTGTTGCAGTCGGCGTCAAAGCCCTTCTCAGTCTGGCAGGAGCATGGGCCGCACGTCTTGTGTCCCCACCAGCCCCGTGGGCACGGCTGGTCGATCCTAGGTACAGAGGCATGCCCGCTGATCCCAGACCTGCCGCCACAGCAATGCGGGGGAGTTGAGCCCCCAAAAATGGTGGCCGGCGCCCTCACCTTTTCTCGCAGTACTGGCCGAAATAGCTGGCGGGGCAGTCGCAGGTGTAGCCGTGGGACGAGCTGGGCTTCCTTGTACAGGCCGACTGGTGCTCGCAGGGGTTCAGAGAGCAGACGTCTGTGCAGCCGTCACCATAGTAACCTAACAGGAGGAGATATTGGCGATTTATTTTGGAAGAAGGTATTGGATTTCTGCTACCTGAACTGGGGGCTTTACTGGTACTGCTAATGGCGATGGCAATGATGATGGGATGGACAGAGGTCACGCACCTGGGTCACAGCTGCAGGAGTAACTGTCCCAGTCATCGCTGCAGTAGCTGCTGGAAGGGCAGGGGCTGGAGTCGCATGGGTCTGGAAGGCTGCAGCCAGGTTCCACGTTGTGGCTCTCGGCCTGCGTCATAGAGAGGAATATGGTGCCGGCCGAGGCCTTGCCGACCTGGACGCCCTGCAGGGGACGCCATTGGGGATTAGAGAGAGGGGCACCTCAAGCAGGGAGAACGACGCTCCAGGACACCCGAAAGACCTACACACTCACACCTTGACACGCCAAAAACCCTCACGTTGCACCCTGAGAGAATGGACACACATGCACACTCCCGTACGCTAGGAGGCTGAATTCCCTCACATCAGATAGGCTCGTGTGCACAACCACCACCTGTCACCCCACCGCCATTACCCCCCCCCTTACCAATACTACCACTCCCAGGCCAGCACCCACCTGCACGCATCCCCGGAACCCCTGGAGCACTGAGCCCGCCTCCTGGGGGACTCCGCCCACACTCAGAGTCTGCAGAATCAGTCCATCCAGCTTCCCGCTTAGCTCTGTGCTGGTCTGCACGGTACAGAGACACACACAATCAGTACACGCAGCGTCCCGTGCCTGTGTGTCTGTGTCTTTGTGCGTGTGTACACATCACCATGTGCAGGCCGTAATCCAGGGTGAGCAGAGCCGTGGGGTGCCCCGTTCGGCCCTCCCCCCTCAGCTCCAGCTGCAGCTGATGCCAGTCTCCGTCGTTGACTTTGAGCTCATCCAGATGCAGCAGGCTGATGTCATCCTCATCGAACTGCAGCGATAGGAGCAGCCCGCCGTCCTGGAGCTACACAGGGGCCATATGACCTTTGAACTGCCAATCAATTCTCCCCTCAACCCTCTTCCTCTCAGTATCAGCAATTTTGGTCCAACTGTTCAATAAGACAGTCAAGATGCCTGAGTACTGCAATTTTTTTTTATTAAATTAAAGGAAATCATTTAGAAAGCTGCATCAAAATCTTATATGAAACAATAAGAAGCTGGTAATAATAATTCATTATTAGTGAAATGTGTACAAGTATGTACAAACATAACAGCTATAACATCCATGCAACATTTATTTGAAGAAAGCAAGCAAGCTGGATAAAAAACTAATTCTCAAGAACAAAGGTACAATAACTGCATTCAAAACTACAATTCCTATTTATGCAGCAGTTTTTCACCTGGATAGTGATGCTGTGATGAGGTCCTCCCTCCACCTGGAGCAGCATGGCGCTGGCTTGCCGCGTGCGGAACATGATCTCGATATACCAGGGCACCATAACAGCCATTTCCAGTCTGCTCCAGTGGATGAAACTGTTGCCTTGAAAACGGTGGGGAGTCATCGTGACTGCAGCATGGGACACACAGGGATAAAGATTAGGGTCAGACCCCCACTCAGAATCAGTTACAGGGCAGCATAAACACAGGTATGGATACCACTTGGTGCCCTTAATAGGACTGAAGCTCCAAAATACACAACCACACAGATGCTGTCAGTCACTTACCCATTTATGTCTCTGCTAATCGTGCCAATTCAATTCAATTCAATTCAATTATATAGTACTTTTAACAGCAGTCATTGTCACAAAGAACTTTACATATAACTTGCCCGATCCCCCACCAAGCAAGCCTGAGGCAACAGTGGCAAGGAAAAACTCCCTCTAGCAGGAAAAAAACCTTGAGAGGAACAGACTCGGAAGGGGGCCCCATCCTCCTCTGGGCGACCGGGGTGCATGAAAATGTATTCACATTGAAATTAGTTCAAGATTAATGATTAATCTATCATTTTAAAAGAAGTGAAGATACAAAAATAGTCTGAAGGTGTCGCTGCTTCAGCCGCATGCTATGACCCACTCAGTTTAAGCTAAAGTTGGTTCAGTATTAAATTGGAATTCAGTTCAAGTCCATAATTTAAAAGTCCTAGTTGGTTCCAGATAATGGTCTCCAAGGAGCCCAGGTGAGGGTTCAAGCGGTGGAGCGTCAGCTGGGTGTTCAGCTCGGGAAAGAGAAGCCAAACACACAGCTGCAATCTCATTAATACACAGACACTCATTTTTTCTCCACCACACACCAACAAAATTCTCTCAGATGGAGAAACCTGTTACTGTAACTCCCATCTCTCCTCTGCTCATAAATTACTTGTGCACTGCATAGGAACACTAATTAGCAAAAGACAGCATGCAGCCACGGCTACAGTACGAATATGGATCCTCTGGTGGTGTGTCGCAGTACTGCAGGTAGGAGAGGAGCTGTTCACCCCAGAATAATTTACTAATTAGCTTAATATTCCCTCAGTTCACACTTCCAATGAACCAAAGTTATTTAGCACAGCAGTTAACATTCTAGGCTTGTGATACAAATGCTCTGCCTTAAAAACATAAGCAGTGACAGTCGCAGTGAATAACAGGTAATACAGGCAACCATGTCCCCCTCCGGCTGTGTTAGACCCACATGTTCACCTGCACGTTGCCATGGAGATTAGTGTTTATCTTACTGAAGCTGCATGGCCACATGGGACCTACAGGAGATGGTGCTTGTTGTCCCTCAGAACCCTGTTAGTCTAGTAAATAAATAATCGAGCACCCAGTGCCCTTGTACTCCTTATTCTACACCTCTGTCCTCGAGAGAGAGAGAGAGAGAGAGAGAGAGAGAGAGAGTCCCCAACTCAGGATAATTGCCCGATTCATTATAAAAATGTTGTCTGCACCAAAAGTGCCTTGATCTTAAAACGATAAAGAAATATGGCCGCCGTTTCTTTCGTCTTCTTTTTTTGCCAAAGCAGAAACCTCTGGCCCTCTTCACACCTTGCATTAACATGCATCCTGGGTATACAGCACTAAATACGTCCGTTCACACCTGGCATTGTGACATGCGTCTCTGGATGCGTCTCAACTGACAGTTTGTAATCCGATCTCACTTTCCTGAAACTTATTTAAATAAGCACGTAAATCACTTCCGAATGCAGAATCGGCCGAACATTAAGTGAAGAAGTAGAAGAAAGCTATGTGCACCTTTCATGATATCCAAACTGCCTAAAATGTTGTATGGAACACCATAACACTCAAAATTAAACAAATAAAAATATCTATAAATAAATATTTCAGTAATTAATGTCCTTTTATTTTTAAGTAATTCCAAAAAAGGTATTATATTTCATTATGTTTGTCTTCTACGTACAATCTCTAAATTGTATTTTGTAATAACTTTGTGATTTTCATTAGTCATTATTATAAAATATTATTTCACATAATGCAAATGTTATTACTTAAAAAATTCAAACTATATGCGACAAAAAGTTCGACTTTCTATGTTGTAAACATGCATTTTTATACTGCGTGAACACAGTACAGATGTACGTGTACAAAAAAGGTCTTTTGGTACTTAAACCTAGGACAGGCTAATATTTTTCTATCCAGGAGTAAAGTGTTTTCTTTGTAATGCATTATGTTAATGCATTACCATTGGTTGCCATATCATAAAATTTCGGCTTTAAATCATAACCAATGAAGTTCAAAATTTGTGAAAATTTCAACGTCATTGTTTGACTGAATCTGACCAGGAATTCACGCCCCTGGACAGTCCAATATAAAACTATATAAACAATCATACTACTATTATATGTTTTATTGAGATATCCATATTCTAGGCTCTTCACTCTTACCCGCAGGCTTTAATTTTACGGTACAGTAATTTTTACCGGCACCGTTCACTAATATTAACAAAGTGTGGAGCAGCTTTGACATAAATAAGGAAGCTCCATCACACTGAGCATTAAATAAGATCTATGCAAATTCCAAAACATCTTTAACAAATTACTTCTTACACAATTTATTTTTCCCGGATTTACACAGGATATTAACAATGTGCACTTTTGACAGTGTTCTCATGCAAATGGGTCGTGACAGTTCGATATTAAACCAATTACCCAGTAGATTCAAACTTATTTTTTGGTGTTGTAGGGAAAAAGATGCATTTTTTTCCCAAAGAAGTTTAACAAACAGTGGCCCACTCTGCACTGATAGACATCCTGACATAAATGATGTGTTAAATACCAGTCATGCATTTAATGCATACGTACGTTCTTCCGCTCACTTGTGGACGTCAGCTGAGTAGGCGGTCCCTCAATGCAACCTGGGACACATTCGCGTTCACACCCCTATAAGAATGCGGCCATGTACATCCCAGACCATCTCCGAATGTGGCTTGAGCGATTGGATGCATTTTCAATGCATTTCAGTGCGTTCACACCTGTTAATTATCGCTGTCCAATTGTGATCAGATCAACCAGAATGCATGCTAATACCAGGTGTGAATACGGCCTCTGTTGAAGATTATAACATCATCTTTTGCTATATCTCAAAGGCTAGAATATCCTACATATTTATTGTTTATTACTGAGGATAGTTTCTGTACATGTAGCCAGATATTTCCTGAACCTCTCCAGGTCATGAATACAACAGAATTGTCTTGCCTCTCCTCTTACCTTTCTCACAGTTCCGGCCTCCAAAACCTAGGGGGCAGTCACAGCTGTAGGAGCCCCATCGATTCACGCAGGTTCCTCCATTTTGACAGGGGTTGTTGTTGCAAAAGTGCTTCTTTGCAAAGCATCCTGGGAAATGATGTGACACTATACTTCATCGGATGTAAAATGTGGCTACACTTTGCTCTGGTAAGGCCTATGTAGATACATTTGTACCAGGCTGAGGTGCGTTTGATTTAAAAAAAATAAATAAAAAATCAACTGTGAAATGCCGTAGATGGGTAGTATCGGTCTGCTTTGCTATGAAAGATCAGCACGACTATTTTCATCTTAAACCAGCTGCCTTTCTTTAATGTTACCTGGTACACTGCCATTGTTTGCAATGTGGTCTTCCATGTCCACCTGCTGGTGGTCAATGCGCAGGTTCTTCATGCAGCCCACAAACTGGCGGTTCCGTACTGGGAAGTCCTCTGGCAAGTTGGGCACGCCGCCCAGAAGCAGCGGCCCCGTCAGATCCAGTGACCTGGGTGGGGCAGAGGGGGAAGGAGGTGGGCTATCAGGAAGCAGTGCGGCTGACATCCAAGGTTCCCTTAGCAATCTTGAATGCAGCAGAAAATTGCCTCTGAGATGGAACAGGAAATGTCACTATTCAGACAAGAAGCTCCTTGCTTTTACCGTCAGGTCAGAAAGTGGGGTCTTAATTTGCTGTATTTCAAAGCAACTTTCCCTGGTGATCAAACAGCACTGGCCTCAAAAAGAGGTGGTGACATTATCGGACCTCAGGTGGGCTATTACTTATTTACACACAGGGATCTGCTGCTTCGCTACAGAAGCTTGGCCATCACATGGCCATCATCTCACTGAACATTCATGTCCTTTTCCACCCCAACAAGCATACAGAAGATCATTCACACACACCCACACATACGCACACTCTGCAGACCGACTCCCTCCTTACTTTTTGGATCCTGATTGGCTCCCCTGGGCAGAGCAAGAGTAGTTGCCAAGCATGTGACCAAACTTCAGTGCCACGGAGGTGTCACACTCATCCACGGTTACCACGGCAACCTTCTGGTCGGAGGGGCCCTGGGGTAAACCAGCCTGACTCAGGGTGGGCTGAGGGAGGGAACCAATGTGGGGAGAATGTGACACAGCAGCTGCCACACCCTCCCCTAGTCACCAAAGCCACCACAATGCACAGAGCCCCACTATAGCCCAACCCCTCACCTTGTTATAGTAGTGAACCTGGACCACATGCCACTGACCATCACTCACACCACCCATGATGAAGGGTGACACCGTGGTCTTTGTCTCTCCTACGGAAAGAGAGCAGCAATCAGAAAAGCTCAATACATAGGGAGGCTATGCTGACCCATGAGACAGCTGCTAGAAGCACAGCAGCCAAAACCAGAAGCATAAGCCATCCTAGGAGAAGCAGAGGAGACAACAAACATAGACGCTAAGCCTGGGCCCCATACCCCCATGCTGCAGGTCCACTGAAATGCAAGCCCCTCATGGGAGAACTTTTTCTTACAGCCTACACTGACATGCTACACAAAGGGACCTTCTTGATCTCCAAGGAACAGCAAGCATCGGCGCAGCACACGTCTAGAAGGACAGCCGATTCTCGGTCAGCCAGCCTGACGCACACCTGCGGAGAAGGTAAACTGGATTTGCTCGTCGGTGATCTCCATGGCGATGAAGTCATGCTTCTCGTTGAAGCGGCCGTTGTAGAACAGAAGGCCGTTGCGCTCCTTGGTGGCAAACCTGAAAAGGAACAACAGTCATTTCAGAGCTGTGAACATAATTGACCGAAACTCATTTAATTATGACTTTTCCCTTTTCAGTACATGCTTTTGTCCAAAGCAAAAGAGAAGTGAGAATCAGAGAACAGTGTTAGACAGTATCGCTTGAGCAATCAAGCCTTGATCAAGGGCCCAATGCTGACGTCACTCTGCCAGCCACAGGATTCACACCATAACACACAACACATAACACACAGCACAAGCTTCTAAAACACAGATCCACACGCCACCCAGTAAATGGCTACAGACTGAGGTTCATAACATTTAAAGACATAACACACGTGTTTGATCATTATACACAAAAAAGTTTTAAATGTGACTTTGTCCAGTCCAAGTTAATTGTAAATCCCTTGAAAGTTTTGCCACTTTGAGTTGAATGTATTTTGTCTATTGCGAAAATGTCCCCATCACTTCATAAAATGCCCCTGAAAAGCCTAAAGTAGCGGAGATCTGCGTGAAACCTGAGAAAGGCTCACCACTTAGTGGGTCCAGGTGGAAGCAGAATTTTAGGGTTTTAGCCAAATTCATGCCTCCATTCCAACCATCACAAACCAGTCTGGCTTCTTGTCACATTTTGAAGGTAGTGGTGTTATATTCCTCTCATCCGCACTTTCCTTCAGATTAAAAAAAAAAAAAAGCCTAACTGGTTCTGGTTTCAAAGTGTTTCTACGGTGGTGACAAAAAGACAGCGTCAGTGGGGGCTTTCCACCCAGCACGGGACAATGGGAGCGAAATCGGGGCGGAGAGCACAAACAGGCACGCTGGGCCTCCGTAACTGCATTAACCCTCACTTATCCAAGCAGGAGAGCCACGTCACTCAGCAAGGCTGCGCCTCCGCCAGTCCACAGGCGCCGGAGCCACCAAGTGCCACGCTGCCTCACTCCTCCGCCCACCATTTCCCTCTCGACACCTTTCACAGGCTGGTTACGCCGGACTCATAATTCATATTCATAACTCATAATGTGACGCAGCGAACACAAATGCATGCACACACACGTACACACTCACACACGCCAGCAAGCACACGCATGTGCCAGGTTTTGCTTTACTGCAAGATTCACTGCAATGCATTATGGTCTGTGCATATAGGAAAGACTGTGTTAAGTGTACTTCCACAGGGTCCCTGCACGGGGCGCCATACGTACGTGAGGGACAGCGTAAAGTGGAAGCGCTGTCGGAGTCCCCTGAAGGTGAGGAAGGAATTTGGTGGGAAGCTGCGAGTGTTCATCTGGCAGTAGGGCTTCTCGTAGCTGCCTGGGGGGCACTCGCACTTGAAGCCGCCCACCAGCAGGTTGACACACGTCCCCCCGTTCTTGCACACCCCGGGGACGCAACGGTCCGAGCGCGTCGAGAGCTCACATCTCTCGCCTGGTGCAGGAGGAGCGGTGCAGTCAGGACACAGGCGCACACAGATCATGTGACACACATGGGCTGAAAAGGGGCGGACGCCTGTTACACGTCTGTCAGGCGTCTAGCGACATATGTATACTACATCAGCGTGAAATATAAAGCCACCTCTATGGCAGGTCAGGACAGTTGAAAATGAAGTTCTTACAAGTCCCAGACACTTGGCTCACACTGCACACTGCAGCCAGTTACAGATCTATCCCACCAATGAGCCACAACTGCTAAATGAATTAATGTTGTGCAACAAGTAAAAGCCACTAAGCTTTCCTGCAAAAAAAATAAGTATGAGTTTCTTGGGGCGGGGAGGGGGGGGGGGTGGCTCATTTATCTGCCTGGCCTGGGTGCTGCTTTTGATCGTGGTTCTGCATTAACCCTCTGGAACAGAGCAGCAGTTAATAATATAATAATACATTCCCGGTCAATCCATTCTCATATGCAAAGCTCTGTTTTTTGTTTTTTTTTTCCTTTTTAACATTCCGCCTGGCTTTAGTGAGTCCAATCAAACAGAAAGGTGCCTCCTCAGCCGCTCCACATGACAGTCACAAAAACACATGCCCCCGGCCACTGCATTTGGCCTGCAAACATTCCCCTGCACCTTTCCCCCCTCCAGCTTTCTCTGCTGCATCAAATTACTTCCCAGACAGAAGTGTGATTCTTGAGCCACAGCTGAAAAAAAACTGGAAAAAAAAGAAACACATTTTTCATCATTAAGAATTCAGCCCGCTCCAAAGCTCACCACAAACATTTTTTTTTCTCCACATTAGCTCGAGGAGGGAGGAAAAAAGGGGGGAAAAACAGAATTTGTAGTTGCCAGAGTAACGGGTCTCCCAGACAACTTCCCTGCCCCATGGAGCTTCTGGACCCAGGTTAGTTCCGTGTTTATTTTCTGGTGCCTTCACGCATCAGACCGAGATCCCAAGGACAAAGAAAAGGAGACAGCTCTAAGCAGACAGGCACACAATCCCCCAAGCATTTAACACAGTTTTCCATTGAGCAGTTTCAGCTTGTTTTCCCCCCTTTTTTTCTTCTCAGGCAGCAATCGTTCAGCTCTAGGGCTTGTGTAGTGTCTTTAATCATTTTGTAGGTACTTTCCTTCTTTTAAGCTTCTTTATGCCTGGAAGCTCAGCTCATTCCTTAGCCCAATGCTAGGAGTAATGTTCCAGGGGTAAAAAAAGATAGAGGGCACAACAGAGACTTAGATCCTAGATATGTATTTCTTATTAGACACAGTGACCAGGTTAGAAATAGCACTGATCCCCCAGATTGGTAATTTTCATCATCTAAACAGACTTCCCATATGTTCCTCAATGGACCCTACTGCCATCAGGTTTGAGATCTCATCACCGTAATGAAACTCCAGCTCTGCCATCAAATTCGAGATCTCACCACCATAATGGAGCTCCAGCTCTGCCATCAGATTTGAGATCAGAATCCTAACTGAAGATTAAACAGTCCCGCAAAGTGAAGGTCATCATATATACATAGCAGGGGCATAACCACAATTTCCTCATGCCTAGTGCGATAGACCACAGTTACCACCTCGTTTTTCCAGGCATCAAAAGGAATCCAGGTATTTTTTTCATTAGGGAAGGATGGGTATAGTATGAGATACTTGAGTTTTAATAATCATCACTGTACATGAATAGTCCCCTAAAGGACAAGGAGGATTTGAAATGTTACTAAGCTACCGCATGGATCCTCCTGGTAGGAATGCTCAAAGCACTTCAAAATGTCTGGCTGTTAATCCTTCTAATGAACTTCAATGGGCTGCGAGTGTAACAAGCTGGGATACAAAGAAACGGTCACAACTTGCCAGCATTACTGACTTACTGCAATCCTACAACTATCCTTTAACCCCCAAATGGGAGAGAATAATCTGTTCAATGGAACCAACAGACGTGCCATTAAAATAAGAAAATAACACAGACACGATTTGTCCAGTGACCTCCTAAAAAAGGGTCTTATAGAAAAGACTACAAATAAATAATGTTTTGCTTGTAAATGAGGACAGCAAACTGACATGGCCTTGGGACATGTGCAGAGGATGCAGCTTAGATCCATATCAAGACCCTATGAGAGCAGACACCAAGACCAATAGAAGGGACACTAAGACCAGAGGAAATATAGGAGAGACTCCAGACACTCCAGACACAGAGGGAACCAGAGAAAGTCTAAGGGTCTAATTGCTCCGCAACATTGTTCAAAAAGTTGCCCCCTGTATCATCACCTTCAAAGATGTGGGGATAGCCTCCTAAATTGGTAAACACTCATGAAAACAGACAGATGAAGTCCCTAAAACAAGCTTGCTACATTCCTACGGGAAAAGGGCGGCCCGCTCACCAGTGTAATCCTCCAGGCACTCGCAAGAGAAGCCGCCTTCACGAGTGCGGCACACACCATGGGGCCCACAAGGTCGCGAGTAGCACAGGTCGATCTCCGTCTCGCAGTAGTCGCCGGTAAAGCCGTGTGGGCAGCGGCAGCGGAGCCCCGCGATGGGATGAATGGGGCGGAAGAGGATGGTGTCGGAGGCGATGAAGGGCGCCAGGCTGTCGAAGCGCAGCACTGACACACACTTCATGTAGTTCTCGCAGGGCTCGCGCAGGCAGATGTTGTCATCGAAGGGCAGCACACGCAGAGCGGAGACGTGTGCCAGCAGGCTGCGGTTGAGGTACAGCCGCTCCTGGAGCTCCTCGGAGCCGAAGAATCGCCCCCTGGAGGGCCCCGCCCCTGGCATCGCCACCGACAGGCTAACGTTGAGGATGCGCGTGCTAACGTCCGTGTCATCCTGGATGTTGAAGACCACCACGTCCTCGCGGGTGGCAGACAGCACCCGGGCCACGCCCTCCAAGAAGTGCCCAAGGAGCGGAGACAGGAAGTCCTCCTGGGACATGTTGGCCAGCCGCAGCGTGATACTGTTGGATAGCATCTGGTCTGTGATGATGGTCACCTGGAGGAGACACTGGGCAGACACTGTGTGTACACCATCTGCGGGGAAAGGGACAAAGAGAAAAGGGGTAGCCCTACTCAGTTTGTAGTAACGTACAAATCTCTACAAACGTTTAACATTTAAGCTCTGGAGCCTGTTTCTTTTTTTTTTTTTTTAAAGGACTCAATTTAAGACAAACAATTTAAGACAGGGGTGTCAAACTCCAGGCCTGGAGGGCAGGAACCCCGCACAGTTTTTGGTTTCCCCTCATTTAACACATCTGATTCAACTCCTTGTGCTAATTACCACACAGCTCTTGAGCTGAATCATCTGTAGTGGAACAGGGAAAGAATCAAGTCACAGAGGGCTGCGGCCCTCCAGCACTGGAGTTTGACACCCCTGATTTAAGACCTAAAATACACAGCCTTTGACCAAGGCACATTTCAACTGAAGTCTCACATTTCAACCACATGTAGCGGGGATTTACAATTTAAAATAATTAAAGAGGGAAATGTGCCATTCCTTTAAGCACGTTGAGTGTCACATGACTTGTAGCGACCATTAAACTGCCTCAACACTCACAACACGTACACGTATGCATCATGGCCGCCATACGTTTTCTGCGTTGATTCCACGCGTCGTCAGTGCACCTATGCGACATGACGCCTGTGCGAGTTGTACCACCAAAAATTGGAGTGGCAGTATTGTCACCTTTCGTCACTGGACTATGTAGAAGCATTTAAGAACAGAAGACTGGAGTTGCCACCAAGTCATGCTCTGCAACGCATCTCCATAATATCCAAGGTGCCCTACAAGATGAAACACCTTCTTCTGGAAACACTGGTAACACCAACACAACCTCAACACACAACCAGGAATATCTAGCATATGTAAACATTAATTTAAAGTTTACCGCCGCCCTCCGAGCTAGTCCTAATCATTTTTATTCTTGCCGTTTAAATCACTCATGAATAGACATGTTTGTGAGAAACTGATTCATTTTAAACTATTTTTTTCTTTATAAATACAGCAGTACTTCTTGCAGAAATGGATTTTTTCCAATATCGTGCATGCTAATTATGAAATACTAACTAATACGAGATATCTATCAATATACAAAACATGAGGTAGTAAAGTGATATGTGGCAGCACAAAGTACCAATACAATGTGGAGCAAAGGATAGAGTATAGAGAAAGCTACAGCAGTATTACAAAATTAAAACTCGATTGCTGTGGAGAAAGTGACTGGACAACATTTCATGTCACAACCTCTTACAAACAAGTGAGAACAGAAATGAAAGAATCGACCAAGATGCTTTTCTCACACTGCCCCCTGGTGGACATGATCTTTAATCCTCCAGATTAAACTACAAACGTAAGTATAGTCAGTACACTGCTAGCGTTGCATACGTGTCGCATGTAGTATATCGCCGGCCTAATAGTACATACTTTCAACACTCCATAAATAAGCTTCCATTTCTCTGGATCCATGTAAAGTCCTAACAGTGTTCTGAAGCCCCATGCAGAAGTGGAGATGTTGAAGCTTATGTAGACCCCCAAAATTCTGAAGTCACTAGCGGGCTAGAAGAAAGTGGTAATATTGCAAAAAAATAAAATATTCCTGCAGTAACAGCAGGAATGTAGATGATCTTTATGGTATTCCCACAGGGATGGTAATAAAATGTATGGCAACACAGAGGTAACAGTAATGAAACTGCTCGTATATGCATATTCTTGTATCTGCTATATTAATTATGAGTTCTTTGGTTCTGTTAAATTATTCATTCTCCCCTCAACACTACCTAGGGGTTGTCAATTGAGTAATTTAATAATTAAGATATTTAAAGGCAAACATGGGCATGTTTAATTTTACACTGTACTGTTGGGGTGTAGGTGAACACAGGGATGGGGTGGGGACAGTTTTGGTGAATGTGGGGACAGAGTGGTGACAGTTAAGATGTTTGCGGGGATGGATGGGGATGTAGAATGACATCTTCCCCTGCAGCTCTATACATGTAGTAGTGTTCCAACCCCTCAATGAGGAACCCTAAACCAAGCCATTGCAAAAGCTGTACAAACCCTGAACAGCAGTATTCCGAATAACCCATAGCAAACCCAGGCTACACCTAAGCACAGAGCATTTTCCTGTCGATAGTAGCAACAGTAGCAACATCCTCTTGTAATCAGAGATGAGAAAAACTGGCTGACAGTAGCACTGAGAGTAATGCTGCGTTCCATTTACATCGAAGGTCGGAACTCGGAACTGGGAATGACGTCACACACGAGTTAACAGTGTTCCAGTACATAAAGTCGGAAAGCCATTTAGCAGTACCAGGGATCCATTTCAAAAAGGAAGATTTCTTGCTTACCTGCATAACGTGGATTTAATTTACCCCAGTCCATATTTACTGGGTAGAGTGGTGGCTCTGAGGCTAGGGATCTGTGCCAGTAACTGGAAGGTTGCTGGTTCAAATCCCGTGAATGCCCAGAGTAATTCTACTCCATCTGGCCCTTGAGCAAGGTCCTTAACCTACAACTGCTTCGTTAACTTACATCCAGCCCTATAAGAAGGTCCTCCAACTTACAGGGGAAAAACTTGGGGTTGGTGGCAGGATTGTCACACTGGTTCATTCGGACTCACCCGCCTCATGGCTGCACTCGGGTTCTCACCCCTGAGGTGGTTTGTCATGTGATGGGTGCCGCAACACACTGTATCAGTGCGTGATCCTTACCTCCCCTCTTACATTTAGCCCAGACGACCTTAAATCCGACAATCCCAAGAAATCCCCCTTAATGAAACGGGCCCCAGTTGTAGCCTGGTTAATTGTTAGCCATTGCTGGCAATTTCAGTGGATAATAACATATTACACGGTATTTTGCGTAGCTACATTTCCACAGATAGCGGTTGGACAGTACTGTGTGTACAACCGATTTAATGAGCCATAAATAAGATGTAAGTGCTAATAAAAAGTATAAAACTACAGCTCTAACTTTCCTATTGATGAAGGGCGCAGCCATCTTGAATTCTGAGCTCAGGGTTGTGTTGACTCCTCCGAGTTCACAAGTCGGAATTCCAACTTCAGGGAGCGTTCCAGTTGAAATTTCCAACTAAGAACTCGGAATTCACTAGTTAGGAGTTCAAATGGAACAGCATAATCCTTCGACGACTGCTAAATTCCATAGGCTACAATCCCGTTCAGTTATAAGCTCCGCCCTTAGGTTAATAAACCTGATTGGTCTTTGAGAAACCATATGATGCTCTCACTGAAGGATGACGATGAAAAAGAACCGGGGGCAGATGACAAGGGCGGCTTGAAGCATGTTCCATCCCTGGGAACAAAAACGACCCTGGCTCTCTCACCCCCTTCGTATCCCCGGGGAACTCTTCCCACTGAAATAAATCACCATCGCTAAAATGGTCTGCACCCCCCCCCCCTTCCCTAGAGTAAAGACTACTCTCACAGCCCAATATGGACCAAGGGAACAATAAGCTGAAAGGGGGGGGGGGCATTCATACAGGCCAGAAGAAGAAAAGAGGCATCACCAACTAAAATAATTACTCACATATGAAACAAAAGCTAAAGGAAGGGTTTGTTAATAGAAATAAATCAAAGGGAAGCACCAACATCTTTCCTGTTAAACCCAGAGGATCATGAGAGAAATGATGTGCAAGATGGGAGGGGGGACTCTGTGACTTGAAGGAACAAGGAAGGTCCAGTACGGAAAGGATGTGGGATTTTTACTTACTGGGTCTCCAAGAAAGCTATGAAACCTGTAACCCAGTGCTATCTCAGCTGGATGGAGGTAGCTGAGAAACCCAGAAACTCTAGGAACCATTCCTGACATTCTAACCTTTCTCCAAATCAATTAAACGGGTTATAGAAATGAGAGTGTTCCATTTACTGTTACACTATATACACATCTGCATTCATCTGAAAAATGTTCACATTTGTTAGCCGGCACATATCCATGCTATTTTTTATACTAACATCCCAAAGCAAGACTCTACATATGCTACTAATGGTTGACCATCTTTGCAGTGAAGTACAGTTAAAATCACAGAAAGAAAGATTACGAATAAATGCTAACCTTCTCATAGCTAAATAATTCCTATTGGCAAAAGACTAACAGGTGCAGCAAAAAAGGGTGATGACAGGAGAGACAGGGGCCTCTGACAGAGGACTTTGGAGAGAACGAAGCCCACACTGACCTGACCCTAGCTCACTTACAGCAGCCAATCAGCAGTGAGCCGTTCCCAGGAAGCACTGGGAAGGAGGTAGGCGACACCCTGGACAGAATGCCAGCTCAGTGGATGGCAGACACAATCATGCACCACGGGCAATTTAGCACTACTGAGGCATGTTTTTGGAGTGCAGGGAACCAAGACAAACAAGGTGAGAAAATGCAAAGTCCACACACACACACACACACACACACACACACACACAAACACACACACACACCCTACCCAAAATGTTACGCTCTCCACTCATTAATACCCCAACTCAATTTAGGCCGCAGAGTGCCTCGAAGCCATTATTTTATCATCATTATTGTTGACATTTGTAACATCATTCAATAACAAAAGCAAAGCTGGATGTATATCAACACTATCTATGTTGCAATGCACACAGAAAGCATATCAGTTCACCATGGCACCCTGGAGCCCTAACCAGGGTCTGCTGGCTCCCTGATCTTCCTCAGTGACCCTCCTCCCTGGCTCAGTACTCTGGGGTGTCATACCTCTCATACATTAAACTGTGCCTTTTTCTTGCCGTCCTGAATAGGATGTTTCCACATAGAAAACAATGTAACAACTACATTTGAGTGTCCTAAGAATAAACTGCATCCTATGTGATGCACAAACAGGAGGATTCTGTACACTCATGAAGAAGCATTTAAGAACAGCATGAGGATTTTCAAGACCATGTGTACTTAAATAAAGGACAGGTCCAGCTCATTAGTATGATGCAGAAGGTAGGAAAGGCCCAGTAGAAAAAGGGTTGGCTCAGAGGTCAGGGCCCCTGGAGAACACAGGGAAAATTATTCAGTCTGCATCCTCTTTAACCTGGGATGTTGGAGCCATATTGAATGATTTTGTTTTCTCTTTATATTTCATTAAAAATTTGGATAATTTTTAGAAGCCCATATATTAGGGAAATTAGGGTAATTGTTATCATGGGTATACTTATGAAGTATTAGCTAAGACGAGGCTAGGCTAAGCCACACCCATCCCCATGAGCAGCAGCTGGGGCTGCTCTGAGGAGAGGAGGGGGAAGCAAATTCATTGTGAAAACCGAGACCAGCCAGGACAAGCTGGGCTACGGACCAGTTGTTGTTGCCAAGCATTTGTCACCAAGAGCTGGTGTCAGAGTGAAAAGGCCCATTATGTTCCAACCCAAAGTCATGCTAATGAGGCAGGCCAACCGCAAGGTCATTGGTCAGTTCGGATTCACCAATGAAAGATGCAGTGCCACCGGTTTTCGGCTGTTTGGGAGGGATGAGCAACTTCACCTGTATCCCCCCCCCCATCTCATACACACACACACACACACACACACACGCACACACAGACTGGGGCCTAAGGCAGTATTACAGCTGTCTCTTGATCCACACATCTGCAAAAGAGGATGAGCAAATCTCAAGGGTATCCTCACAAGCACACGGGAAGGAATCATCCATATAATGGCCTCTGGCGGGGCGTGGTGACCACCTGGTCTTCAAAACCTTTTCAAATCTAGAAAAAGGGCCTAATTCTCCTGTTGATGCTTTCTTACATGAACACAGAGGAAGCATGATGTTTAGTCTGTGCATAATTTCCTGGTTTTTATCCGTAATGGATATGGGCTGTGTTTCTAATTCAAAGGAATATCAATGTTCACAACAAATCCAACAGCTCAATGACTTTGTGTTTTCTTTGGATTGATTTATTCCTGGATCTGCTATTTGATCCAAAGCATCTAAAACAATTTATTGTAACTCCTAGAACTTCCCTGAAAGGAAAATATAAAAAGCTGAAAGACAGTGTCTCCCTCACTCCCTGAGGTGGACCTTCCTGATGGCTGGGTTGGGAAACAACCAGTGAAGGTTGGTTCATACTTCTTCGCGTGCATACTAGTGGACATGCCCGCTCGAACGTTTATGATGCGTTTGACGTCATTGTGCGCCTTCGTGGATGAACGCCTGCTGCACGAATGCAAATTTGTAAGTGCAGCTCTGCACATGACCGATTCACCAGCGTCCTCTTTAAATTCCAACATGGATGCTTTTGATGGGCTTTGGGGTACTTTGCAAACCCTACAGACGGTTTACAAGGTAATAAAATTGTTCACTTGTTTTACTCTTAGAAAAAATCAAATCTCTGTAGCTGTGGTGCTTAGTTTCTATTCATTTCTCCATAAATGTGCAAAACAGCTGTTCCTGTTTCCCGTTCCTGAACCATTCTGCTAGCACCTGGATGCACCTGCTCTCAGATTCTCTGAGTGTTATCTCAGTTTCTAAAAGTTCTCCAACTGTAAGAAATACTTGAACTGAACTTCTCTGGTGCAGGTCCTTAACTACGCTGCGTGTCAGAGAAGGGCAGTACGGTGTTTATACAACAGAAGGTACCACTTGCAGGTTGTCATCAGTCATACTATACTCAACCCAGAAAATCCTCACTGCTCCGATCTGCGACCTTCCCTCTGGTGCCCAGTGTCTTTTCCAAAATTCCCTTCACTCCACAGCCAAACTGTCATTTATAGATGGCTGGGGCAATTAATCACACAGACAAGGCATGCCATGGCTTCCAGTCGCTTCTGTGTGGGAGGGGCGCGGCCATCACCGCTGGGTTCTTTAGCTGTGGAGGAGGTGTCCATCCTCTGAATGTATGACACTCATTCAATTTCCTTCTACACACACCAGCCAGGTTTACCTTTCAAGGACTCAACAAGCACATCAATTAGAAGCTGATTCTCTTGCTATACATGGCCTCTGTCTCTGCAATTAAAACCCCAATGAGTGGAGAGTATGGGGCTATTATTGTAGCAAAATTATTTGCAAACGTGTATGGAGAGATCTGTGACTGTACACACACATGAACTGAAATAATCAGATTTGTAAATGTGTAAAAGAATTTGTAAATGTGTACTGAGATTTGCGAATGTGTGCAGGAATCTGTAAATGTGTATTCAGAATCCTTGTGCATAATCAGATTTGTAAACCTGTAAAAGAATCTCTAAATGTGTAACAAGGTTTGCAAGTGCAACTGAGATTTGTACGTGTGCATTTACAGATTTGTCTACACAGTCACAGATCTATGCACACATTTACAGATTTGTCTACGCATTCACAGATCTATGCACACATTTACAGATTTGTCTACGCATTCACAGATCTATGCACGCATTCACAGATTCGTCTACGCATTCACAGATCTATGCACGCATTTACAGA
>JAODJW010000106.1:9538293-9558877 GCA_026777045.1 Hyperopisus bebe | reverse complement strand
CAGGTGTGAGGACTCTTCAGCCAATCAGTCCTCTAATTAGTAATCTAATTAGGGAGCTGCAGCGAAAACCTGCATACACACCGGCCCTTTGCGGATAAGATTGGCCACCCCTGATCTATGGGAGGTTTTCACTGTGGGATACAGGTCGGCCTGCATTACTCTTACCATGTATGGGTTACAGGTCTATCTGCAGTATCCTTACCACCTATGCCAGAGGTCACTAACAGGCAGACCGTGGTCCGAGTCCAGACCCAGAAGCTGTCCCATACGGACCCAGACCAACAGCCAAAACATTAAGTTATTATTTAAAACCTGACGGGTCGCTCCTATTTTATCCGTCTTTTCGGTAGTGGTTTAGCCCTAGAACCGCCGTTTCCCACGCCAATGAATGTCAAACACCTTTAACCGCCAAGCAAGACGTAGTTTGGCTTATGTAGCCCTTTGTATGTGTTAAAGTGTCATTAGTGTTAATAGCAGCAGCAAAGCTAACACCCGCAACCAAAAAGCCGTAATGTTCCTAAGAGAGGTCCTGCTTAATGACAGCAGCGAAGCTAACACCCGCAACCAAAAAGCCGTAATGTTCCTAAGAGAGGGCCTGCTTAATGACAGCAGCGAAGCTAACACCCCCGCAACCGAAAAGGCGTAATGTTCCTAACAGAGTGAGAACAGAGTGTCCTGAAATCATACAGCTGAAAAGTTTTCAAATACAGTATGTATTATATGACATGTTGGATAATTAGACGTAGTTTATTGTTGATTTCATGTTCGTTGAAGTTTCTGCTTTTTAACATATGTATAAAGTAATGTTATCTGTTATATAAATAAACTCGGGTGAAACAAAAAATGTATGTTTTCTTGGCTGCCAAAACTCAAGCATCTGGCATGACACTCGCGCTTTCAGACTCACGCTGGAAACCTTACGGCAAATCTGTATTATTCCATTATAAAACCTAAAAGTAGCTATGTCAAAGGTGTATTTACATGGTTAAATACAAAAGCAGACTATTTACAAGGTAAGAACTGTTACATGTGTGTGCAGACATCTCAAATTGAAAATCTCACTCCAGCCAGCTGGCCGAAGTTCTATGTCACGTGACAATAAATATTGTCAAAATGTTTTTGAATTGTACTGAATTAATTTGATTTGACAGCCAGGTACCGATTACATGCAATGTTGATACAACTAATAGGTTACTAAAATATATATCACCCTAAATAGATATTGTGATCTTCTGGACCTTTGCTTCAAGAAATTTTCTCTAACTGGACGTCTTTAAATTTTAGTTGAATACCCCTGATCTATGCGATACAGGCCGACCTACAGTACCATTACCATCTATAGGAAACAGCTCAACCTGTGTTACCCTTATCATCAAGGGGATACAAGTCACCCTGTGGTACCTTTACCATCTATGGGATGCAAGTCAGCCAGTGGTACCTTTACCATCTATGAGATACAAGTTACCCTGTAGTACCTTTACCATCTATGGGATATAGATAAAGAAGTTAAGAGTATTTGATTAAACTCGATTACTAAAAAACATCCATTCCATCCGATTACTCAGCAATATGGCAGAAGGAAGACAGCACATAGTGGATGAGGGTCTAAATAAAGTGCAATTGCGTTAATTGTGTGGAAGCACTTCACATTAAAAGTGAAGGAAAACACAATAGTCTGTCTGGCACAACAGAATGACTGCAGTGCAAATACCTCTGAAAAATAACAATTCGGGTTTGACAGACTTGCCCAATAATAATGACAAAATGATGTGCACTTACATTTATTTTCTTCAGTTCCTGCATGTAAAAATAATACCCGCTAAAACTAAAGTTCCTCGTCACTTAGCTGCATCATCTTGCATAATACATTACATAATAACGATATAATATCTTATTTATATTTGATACCGTATTATGCGTTGTAGGTCTAAACAATATGGGGAAAAGTTCACATTGCGATATTTATGAATTCAAAATTAACTATACAGCCAAATAGAACTTCTTATTTAGCAAAAGAAGAGTCATAAGTTGGTGGTGTTGCCGTGAGTTGTGAAAAGACACACAAAAATGTTGACAAAGCATTTATTTTTGCTCAATGTCATCTCTTTGGAGCACAAGATGCAGTCATATGAAAACTATGGAAATAGTACAGGTGTACTTCATTTTTCACACACAGCTTACGCATTTTGGTTTAGTTTTTCTTAAATATATAATGACACCATGTAACATGTCATGTATTGTTGTGTAGTGTTGTATTTACCAAATTTTAAGCCCTGCTAAGGACCACGTGATTTTTTATTATGTCCTGATACGTAAAACAAAACTGACAAAGGCTGTACTTCGTCATTCACCAGACTGTATTCCATAAAGCGGAAGACGAATGTCTTTGTGTGACCAGTTCCTGCTCGCTTTTCCCCTCCTCACTCATTTTTGTTTAATATTTCTCACAGATGCACCAACAGCAAGGGCTAGAATTATTATAACTGTCGCATACAAAGTTCATGCAAAAGCAGCAGTGGTAAATTTTAGACTTCTTTTTTTGCATATACTTGATCATTTCAAAAGGAACTATTGCAAAGCTTGCTAACTGTAGTTTCCAGTGAGAGTAAATATTTATTATATTATATATTCAAACAATTACTCAATAAATCATCAAATTAATACAGACAGCCTTAGATACAGGTCAACCTGTGGTACCCTTACCATTTCTGGGATACAGGTCAGCCTGCGGTACCCTTATGATCACAGGGCAATGGGCTGCAGGTCAGCTTGCTGTCCTATTACTCTCTAGATGCTATAGGTTATCCTACTCTCCTACTGTCGTGTCACCTACACCACTTTCCCTGCCACAATGTGCATTCCTTGCATTCCTTATTGAGGAGAAGCAGAATGAGAATAAGTTCTTTTCTATATCTGTGGCCAAGAAATGGGCAGACAAAGGGATGGCGCTGTCAGGGTCCTCAGCGGAGAGGGACAGATATGAGGTCACACCCCTCAGTGGGTTTGAATGTGGGGCCATCGGGGTGACAACACAGAGTCAACCCTAACCCTGCCTGAATGGCGGGTGAGCCAGAGGCTGGGGGAAGGTTCTCTTAAAGCCGGCTCAGCTTGTCATAAACTCCCACACAAAGACAAAACCCTGCTTTATTCCACCAGCCCCACCTCCCCCAGAGTGCCAGAATACTCCTTTCTCATTCAAATGGGGGCAACAAATAGTGAAAGCTGGGGGTTTTTATTTGGCTGCAATGAGGGGGGGGATTACGCTTGGATTGGATGGGGTAAGGTCAGGGGTGCATTTTCCTATCACTTCCCAGACCGCAACCTTGGTGAAGGGATGGTGGTGTAAATCAGGGTACCGTCCTCAGTGCCAACACAAGACTTATCCATATTAAGAGACATCCTCCTAGCTGTAATACACACAAAAACACCCAAACAGCAACTCAACTGTCATACTACCACACACAGACCCTAGAAACTGAGAATTTACTGCCCCGTTCATTTTACTTTGCAACTAAAAGTAACAGACGAAGCACACTGGAGCCTTATTTGTTACTCCCACATCCAGACTGAAATACTGCCACTAATTTCTAGCCTCTCTGTTTTAACATAAAATATGTTACGAAGACATAGCCAACATGGCTATACCAGAAGGTCCCAGCTCTAGGTTTACCACATACAGCTGCTGGTCGGCCGTCCCCTTTCATGCCCACACTTACACTCACACACAGGCTACATCCTAAGATCAACCACGGTCGTCTCATATTCCCTAACAAAACCCCATTGGCTAGCCATGGCCAGACCCAGAGGAAACCCCAAAACAAACAGGGAAGACCTTAAGGTGACTGGATACTTCAAACGACTTCCGGCAAAACAAACTCGAAGAGGTCAGCAAGAACAATCGTTCGCATACGTAAAACAATGCTGCCATCTTGTTCGTTTGGTACAGAATGTTTTCAATGTAGCAGACCCACTTATAGAGCTCAAACAAATGTATTGTGGTGAGTGTGTCAGTGATATTAATAAAGGAGATGACAGCTCTTTTAAAATTAAAGTTGTTCTCTTTATTAACAGGCACTATAGGTTTAATACTAGAAGCGGCACAGCCAAGGATGCCAACAATTTAAGCAACACTCATGGTTACCACCTAACGAGACATGCATTCCACGACAAACAACCCATGGTTTTTACATTTACTATTAACAGAAAAACACAAATACACATTAACTTACACTATTTAAACTATGGTGTGGTACAAAGCATGGCATGCATAATGAGTCCTGCTGACCAATCACGCGGCATCATATTTATGTCAGCCAATCATGGACAGTGGGTGGGATCAGATCAAATGAAAAACATTCACCTTGGTAAGTATGCCAAAATGATGATTATCGTCATAATGGTCAAAACAATGTTGATTCCGTCAGTTGCACCTGATTTATATGGACTGCTTTACCAGCTGCTATTAAGCCATTTAACCTGCTTCTCTGGAAGGAAGCGAACAATCTTTACAGGAGAAGATGCGTTGGAAAACATAGCTTTTCGAAAAAAAGGAACACTTAAAGTTTAGAACGGAAATTGTCCAAAAATGCAAAACAGTGCAGAATTCAGTTTGTCCGCAGTGCCCATTCAATAACCTGATGGTTTACGACAAGTTCCCTGGAAACAGATAAGTAAAAGAATAACAGAGGTCACACCTGTAGCCCCTTCATATTTGGAAGGTTTGTTTGCGGACTGGCTTAACTAGCCCATGGCTCCAGCAGCAGCTCCTCACCTCAAACGGGACCACATCTAAGCCACGGAGGGTCAACAGATACAGAATAGAAATACAGCTGTAGAAAAATAAATTTTTATATGGAGGAAAGGAAGAAGCACTGCTTCAACGGTAAGAATGTGATCCGACAGAAGGAGGTTCGTCTAAAGCCATGATTAAACGATTTTTAATAAACACACATAATTTTGTGCCGTGGTTCTCTGCCAGCATACCCGACCCGTTCATTAACTGAGGGAAGAATAAGGCCACATTAATCCACCGTCTTCTGGAGTGTCCAAGCTGTACTTACCATGTTTGCAGAAAGGTATTTGTGGCACTCGGTATGACTGGCCCACATATGAAACGTGTATCTGACATACTGATCCCTTTCCTTGGTTACAGTATAGTATCCTCACTAAATCCAAATCTCTGCCTGCAAAGGTTTGGTAGGCACCCACAATGCACCAGCACACCACAGGAAAAAGCCTCATTAAATGTTAAAATTTCATATTGCGCTTGAGGCGAATGACCAAAGAATCGCGGTGAGTAATCAGAAAAGGCGAGAATCACTGACGGCGGCCTCAGGGGTAGGTAAAACGGGGACAGCCTCCATACTTACAGAGGCTCCCACCACGACAGTCCATGCATCTGACAAAAGGTGTAACGAAGCAAACTGGAGACTCTGGGCTGAAGTGTTTCCCATCTTCACCATATATTGCTCACATTTGATTGCAGGGAAAAAAAAAGTTGGGCTGGGCAACAGTTAGCTGGAGGCCTGTTGACTTTCACTGCTAAGGTTCCTGTTTTGACAACAGATTGCTTCAGGTGGCATGTGAGGTGTGAATTAATCTGTGTGAGCAAAGAGCCACCCTCAAGGACAGATGTTGAGCACACCCCCCACATCACCAGCTGTGTTTGCAAAGGGACAGAGCTATCCCTTGTGAAGTAAGGTAACTCTGATCCTGCACCAGTTAGATTGCAGTGTAAAAAGCTGCCAGGTCTCCCTTGCAAAAGCGGTATAATTCTTTTGGGATATCCTTCATTTTTAATGCTGTAGTTTATCAAGAGAAATTTCATGGCTGGTTGCCTAGGCCTGTTTTACATAATTGGCTATATATCCATCCATTTACCAGTCTTCCAGTAGAGGGTCGCAGCGGGGTTTGGGGCTTGGAGCCGGTCCCAGACAGCACAGGGCGCAAGGCAGGAGGGGCCATGGACCGGATGCCAGTCCATCAAAGGAGACACACACACGCACATACGCACACATACGCACACATACGCACACATACGCACACACACACACACGCACACACGCACACATACACACACACACACACACACACACACACACACACACATCATGGACAATTTACAGCTACATAATTGACTATACAATGAACTATATACAGTAATCTTCAGTGTTCTTATAAACGAGAATCGGATACGCACTTGCCTAAACATATTTAAAATGATGTGACTTTGCAGGGGGTACACAGTTTTTCTTATTTCAAATGCAAAAGTTTAAATGTTTAATCGCATTTTAAGCAACCTTCTCTTTAGTGCGGAACGCTGCCAATTCCCAGTGAACAGGCCACAGGGTGAATGCACCCGCTTCAGCGTTTAGTGCACTCTGTCAGCTAGTGACCAAAAAAGAAAGAGAAAAGAACGGTAATCCACTTAATTATGGGGGCTTAATGAGGAGACTGTTTACCCCACTAATTGACATTTGTTCTGCTAAGATCGGTAAATAACTGGATTGTGAAACTGTAAAAGAGGCCCAGCCTGCAGAAATGCCATGCAGGAAGTAACCGCTGACCCCCAAAGGGGCAAACTGGTTTGGCAATCAACTGGGTGATCAGCTCAAGCCTCACTGATCCCAACCCAGAACAGACACCGTTGACGGCTGCCAAAAAAGCTTCGAGGAGCCGCTGGAAGAAACGATATTTTTATAAACTGCCCATTTTTATTTTTATCAACTGCCCCGATTGTTTTATGGGTATCACTGAGAAACAGACAAGAAAAAAAGAAACTACTAAAAAAAGAGGATTGAGGCAGTGGAAATGCAGGCCTTGTTTGGGGACGCAGAGATCACAGGACATGTTCCTGAACTAGTGAGCCACTTCCCTGAGGCAGCCACTCTGTAAACAAAGGGCGGAGCAGAGCGCGCGGCGTGGAGACAGGAGCGGTAACGGGATTAAGCCATAACACTGCTCTAGATACGGGGGCGCCAGAGAGCCCCAGGCCACAGCAGCACCCCCCTGCACTGGGGGACGTTCCACTCGCTGACTTGTTAAGCTAATGGCCCCATAGCATGTGACACCACATTCACCCCCCTCGCAACTGCTAGGATCAACCAAATGCCAGCGTTTTCCCATGGCTGCCCAAGCTGTCACATAAAAATCAGAGGAACTACTAGAAATGCAGCTACCCCCCAAACAAATACATTTTCATGTCTTTGGCAGAAAAGTCACTCGCACAGAAGGAAACGGACCCAGGCTCTGTCATGGGGGTTCAGGTCAGGATCAGGCTGTGATGGGATCAGCGCAGAGCCAGTGCATTGGGCCTGAATTCCATCCAGAGCAGCCGCGTCTTCCTGCGTCTAAGGCAGCTCGCCGTCTCACAGCTACTCAGCCAAGCAGAGAAACTAATTATACAAAGTCACTCGTGACAAAAACCTAGGAGGCCCACAGCCCAGCCCTGGGTCCGGATGTCTGCTGTGATTGCCTGATTTCACCTCAGTGCCTCTTTTTTAATGACGTTAGGAAGGGGGGGGACCTCATTGTGTACCAAAATGTCTTAAGGCATATCACTTTGGAGGGGATTGGGGGGGGGGAGAAGGCTGCCTCTTATGGATCTTTTCCATAGTTACCAAGAACCAAGCCGTTCTCGAGCCGTACCGCAAACTGACGGTTCTCCGTCGCATTGTATTCATACCCACGCTGACATGGACCTGGGCAAAAGCATAAATAAACCGAGCTGGTTGTGTCACCACAATCTGATTGGTCAAAATGCCAGGAGACACTGATGTTCTGGATGCACATGGATTATTTGAAGAAAAAGGGCCATATTCTATATATTATTCATTATTAGTCGTATCTCACACTGTGATGTATTGATGCATTCCCAATAATTCAGAGCCTGAAAATTTCCAGTCACATAAATCCTATAAAATACTATAGATCAGCATGGTTTTGTAATGCAAATTTACACAAGTGAATGCTAATTCTGCTAGTGTTTGATGCACAAGACAGTGATTCTCGCAGATTGGTCAACCAAATCTAGCAGGAATTAGCACATAATAAATCATGATGTACACTGTCTGAAAAGTAAATAAATGTCTCTTTGGTTTTTATTCCACTGTCATTCTCCAAACCTGGCAACGCCTTTACCGAACAGTAAGCAGAAACCACTATCTGTAATGCCATAACAAACATTTCTTCATGGTATGGCTTGGTTCTTGTATTCCAATGGAAAAGCACCATTAGATCTGAAGGAGACCTCGGCAGTTTGGTGTTCGCTCAACAGATGGTTTTTCGAATGACACAGGCATACAGCCAGAACATTCTGAGTCCTATCACCCTGGCCAATCAGCTCAGTCTCTTGATAGAGCTTCCTCAACAGACTAGGTAGTCAAGACCGGCTGAGAAAGTTCCGATTTATGATATTATAGATACACTTTCCTCTTTTTATGGAGAGAAATTGACCAGGGTTCTTTACAGCGGGTAGTTCTAATGGGCAAAATGGATATTCAGGCTACGGCAGACACAGGGCCTGTCACTGACAAATTTTAAATATTCCACAGAATCTTATTACTCACCCTGTTTGTGGATGCATGAAGAAAACCACACCATCTAATATGCAGACAGACGTGTTACTGAGTAAACTGGCTCTGCATTAGGTATAGTTAGGCAAAATGCTACATTGCTGAAATTCTGATTTAATCCAGCCATTGCTGAGTCTTTGTCAAGTCAAGACATGATTTGAGTTCTAAAACTTATTCAGCGAATTAATTTGGGCAGAAATGCCAATCATACACCTCTCACTTTATAACGTGTAGCATTAGCAGAATGAGTGAGACCTTAACATTATTAGAATGTGATTGTGCCCTGACCATGCTCTCCACAAAAACACATATTTTGTCATAACTCACTATTACAAGAATTGTGAATTATCGGTACCCAAACATCAGATATAATAATCCAATAGGTACCACCGAATGTGTCCATGAACCTTTTATGAAATAGCCTCAGTGGCAAAAAAGAAAACCCAAAATACTCTTATGCGTTTCCTTCTAAATTTGTTTTGGCATCCAGCAAAATTAAATCATTCTTGCTGCAAATTCCAGTGTAATTAAATTAAACCCAAGCTGGGTTGGGCCCATGGACAGTGCCATCATGGATTGCCGATGGCTGACAGACATCACCATGTGGAGCCAGTGTAGCAATCCCCCCCCAATTCCAGTATCTCTGCTAGGCGCACCCAAAAAATATTTTAAATCTACTTGGTTTGCACCTGCCTCGGTAAATCAGGGACAAGTCTTTATTTGTATCACAAAAGTGAGCATTAAAACTTACCTGCAGAACAAACTCTCCCATTCTCTGCTATACCTGTCTTACACAAATGATTCCTAATCGTTATATTGCTGTTAACCCTTTTTCACCATTTCTCACCCAGCACATTTAGCTGTGAACATAATCAATGTATCTGTAATACTGTAATGACTAGAGGAAACACTTTATGATTTACTGTCACATCCTGGCTGTTATAATTCTGATTTCCCACACTGTATTTAGGCAGCCCTAGTTTAAGTTAACTACTTGGCATCTTCAAATAATGAAACATTTTTCTGATTAGTTAGAAATAGCCCACTCATTTTCCATAACTGCTTATCTTATTTAGGGTCGCAGGGGGTCCAGAACCTATGGGTACAAGGCAGGAAACAACCCAGCATTGGGTGCCAACCCAACACTCACACATACAGGCACACTTACGGGCAATTTGGTACCTTAATCTCAGCATGTTTTTGGACTGTGGGGGGAAAACCAGAATACCCAGAGGAAATCCCATGGCAACACTGGGAGAACATGCAAACTCCACGGCCCTGGCGGAGACTCAAACCCAGATGTGAGGCAACAGTGCTAACCACTGCACCACCAATTAACATTCAAAATAATTTTAAATACTGAAGCATGCGATTTGAGACTCAGCAGGCTATACAGTGGAAAAGTAAGGAAAGAACAGCTGTGAATGGGCTGGTCAGCTGCATGTTGTGTGGTTATGCCTAAATTGTCGGACCTCGCTGAGCTAAGGTCAGTACTAAGCAGACAGCAAAGCCCATGGTAATAAAGTGACCTGCTAACCTAGTTGTTAGCTTTTCTGCTATAGTGCTATAGGAGCAGCGTGTGGCTCAATGATTAGGTCTTTGTGGCCGACTGGAAGGTTGTCGGCTTGAGCCCCAGCCTTGGCAGAATAGTCAAGTCCCCGTTAGGCCCGTGAATAAAGCCCTTAACCCCCCCCCCCCCCAAAATGCTGCAAGGATGCCGGCTAAAAAGCCTGACCCTGCAATAAGAGTCCAAGCTTTGCTCTCGACTGTATATATGTGCATGTATGTCTAAAGGTACAGCAACATGGGATCTCTGAAAATAAGCTTTCCAATGTACTAACTTTCAAGATCATTCTTATAATGCAATTACTACAGCTGTATAAATGACTGCCATTTCAAATCACTCACAATAAAAAAACGTAGCCTTTTGCAGTTGATTAGTAAAATCAAATGTGAGCGGAATTAAATTCTTTGTAAACACAAGTCTGCTTCAGATCTTTTGACATATTTATTAAAGACGGCAACACAAGCATTGATGGCCATTGTCTTGTCTTTTTTATTTTTTTTTTAAAGAGGTTTTTCACGGTGGAGGCCAGGTCACCTCGCTCCTAGGCAGTGTCCACCCCCTACCCCCAAAGGTCATTTACATTCAGACTGTCCTCTCCATTACCCCCCACCCCCAGCATCGACCCAAATCATCCAGCCCTGCCTGCCTCACAGCCTCCAACTGTCCTGGGGAAAGACAGCTTGCTGATGCCTGTGCCCATGAGAAATTGGGGGGTGGGGGCTTGGAGATCTCCAACAGAGATGATGGAGCTGAATGCGTTAGGAGCAGAGAGCAGTGGGGAGAGCTGGCTGCCCTGGACAATAAGCTCCAGGCTGGAGTCTCATGGAGTCTCACCCAGCATTGGCAGCTGGCAAAACAAAGGAAATCAGATCTCTCCCTGTTAAATGCCCCCCGAACACTGTCTGTCCTCCTGAACCTCATTCCCTCCCCCTCCCCTACACAGGCGTTAAAAAAAAAAAAAGTGATAAAGAGAAAAGCCCCTCCCCCCAGCTCTCCATGGGAGGTGCCAACACACATATTCCAGCAGGTGCTGGTCTGGTAGGCTAACCGAGCTCCTAATTGGAGGCTATGAGCTACAGCTGCCCCCTCCCCCCAGGACTCAGTGCTGGCTGTTATTGCCCCCTCATCCACCTGTGCTCCCACGACACTGCTTACGGCATCAGTCTGTAACCAAGAAGATCCCACCAACCTCGTCCGCCCCAAGGAGGGAAGCCCAAGCAGCCTCAGAGAATGCAGGCCCACTGTAATGGGCCCAAATATGCAAGCCAATGAGCCTTGGACAGTCAAAGCAACACCTCCCTGTACATCTCCACTGGAGGTACTCAACTGGTACATGAATAAAAAACCTACACATCTGAGATGGAACTGTCAGAAGAATTTAGACCATGTGCAGCAAAGCACTGAGGCAGACGGTCTGCCCTTAACAACCGTGCCACCGGCTGCCCTACTTGCCAGTGAGGGGTGATCATCTCCACCAATCATCTCGAGCTAACGGCAGGTCCATGATGTGGTATTAAGAAGCTCCGCCTCCATAAAATCTCCCTGCATCTTTTCAGGTTGCACTACAATTAGTTCTGTTTTTCTAGAAGCATGGTATGTTAACTAACACCCGAAAACATCCATCTGTCCATCCATTTTCTATACCCAGTGGTCCCATGCAGCGTTTCAGGGCTCCTATAACAATAAAGAACTGTTTTCTAAACCCCTTTTCCCTTAGTAATGAACTATTATTCTGCAAGTCGCTGAAGTCATATAAAGGCATTCAAACAACTATTCTGTAAAACTAAAATATTAATCTCATTAACATGGAAAGCACTCTTATAGAGAAAGTATCCTGTCCACTTGTCAGCCTAACAGTCATTCCTAAATTAAAATAATCAATAATTAAATTAAATACAGAGAGAAAACATGGCCACCCGGTGCTGCAGCAATTAGAGTTTCACAATGAGTAGAACTGCAAGACAACAACTGCTGTGATTAATAAGGCAAATAAATTAAGTTCATGTGTTATCAACACATTTTACTGAGACAATCAACCACATGGCCTCTAGGGTAAAGGGATGTCAGTCACCTTCATTATAACTGCAAACATCAGATGAGATTCGTTGAACCACAGGGCTTTACCCAGAAGTCCTTCTGCGGGCTACACTGTGATGCACTTTTTAGTTTTAATATGGAGCACATGGAGATGGACGGTAAGGGAGTCATTTGAAACTGGCAATATAACCACAAGGACACATTTGCCAGCACTGCTTCATTAATCACATCTTGTTACCTCAGTTATTTAACTGCTGCTCATTAAACGAAAGCCTTCACATGGAGGTTTCAAGGCAGGCACTATGCTTGTAAATTGTATTAAGGGAGATGGTAAAATCAGTACTCAGCTTTACAGTATGACTGCAGTAGTGCTCATATCTCATAGACCATAAGTGGTGTCTGAGATTTTTTATCACCTAACAGGAAGTAACAGTGGTCATGCTACAGTTTCATGAGACTAGCTGCCTGCATGCTCTCATAACACACACACACACACACACACACACAATGACAATCAGTTTTCAAAGATTTCAGCTAAGCAACCCTGCAGGACCCTTTCCTACAACCCCTGCAGTATGAACCTCTCTTACCATTGAAAGGTGATAATTCACAAAATTACTATAAAAACACCTCAAGTTCTGCATGATCTATATCATAATCATGATAAAATCTCAACATCAGCACTTAGACCCAAAAGCATTCAGCAGATGGTGATCCTACCTGACACAGAGATTCTCATGGTGGCCTCCAGGGGACGGTTGTTGTCCAATGCGCTGCTGAGCTGAATCTCACCTGTACTCTGGTTGAGGATGACCAAATTCAGCTCATTTCCTGCTTCAAAACGGTACTGCAGCAGGTCCGAAACATCTGGATCGTGTGCTGGGATGCGTCCAATTACCCCAGTTGGAAAGCTGCTGGACTTGTTGGTAACATAGTTGTTGAAGACTATTTGAAAGTTCTTGAGCACTGGCAGATTGTCATTCTTGTCGATCAACTTGACACGTACTGTGGCCCGACTTACAAGAGGGGCAGAGGTGGCCTGCACCACAATGATGTACTCAGAGCGAGTCTCGTAGTCTAAATCCGTCAGGGCTGTCAGCTCCCCAGAGAAGATATCTAGTTGAAAGACTTCTGGGATGTTGCCCTCTACAATCTGATACATGATCTGGGCATTGCTCCCCTCATCCGGATCAGAGGCAGTGATCCGTGAAACCACTAAGCCAATGGGACTGTTCTCCTCCACAAAAATATCAAAATCATCCTTCTCAAACACTGGTGGGTTGTCATTGACATCCAGGACACTCACCTGAATGTCCACGACCGTTTTCAGTGCAGGGAGACCTTTGTCCACTGCAAAGGCACGGAGGTTATATGCTGGCACATTCTCACGATCCAACCGACGCAGAGTACGTACAATCCCTGATGTTGACTCGATGATGAAGTCACCATCGCCATCTTCCCCACCTTGGAAAGTATAGAAGATGCGCCCATTCAGCCCAGAGTCCTGATCTGTGGCGGAGACCTGCACCACACTGGTGAAGGCAGGAACATCTTCCATCACTGATCCCTGGTACTGGTCTCTGAGAAACCGAGGAGCATTGTCATTTACATCATTGACCAAAATCTCTAGGTATGTTGTATCCGACTTTTGCGGAATACCATTATCGCGAGCTGTGATGGCAAGTGTATAGGAGACCTGGTCCTCATAGTCCAAATCCATCTTTGTCGTGACAGCGCCAGTGTCAGGGTCAATGTCAAACTGTGGGATGCTGTCCTCCATATAGTAAGTGATGCGGGAGTTTTCGCCTGTGTCCTCATCTGTGGCGCTGATGACCACAACTGTGGTACCAATAGGTCGGTCCTCGTTGATGTTGACAGTGTAATGGGAGCTCTGGAATACAGGCCGATGTGTATTGGCATCGGTGACATTGACAAACACCTGGGCAGTGTCAAGGCGCGTGCCATCAGAGGCTGTAACTACTAGGACGTACTGCCGCTCCAGTTTATAATCCAGAGGTAGTGCCAGAGTGATTAGGCCACCACCACTCTGGCTGGTGATGGAGAAGCGATTGCGTGTGTTGCCACTGGAGATCTGATATGTTACCACGCTGTTGATGTCCCTGTCCACCGCTGAAACTGTGACTACACTAGTTCCCACTGCTGCATCCTCATTCAGCCGCATATAATAGAACTTTTGAGTAAATTCAGGGTTGTTGTCGTTCACATCTAGAATGGTCATGCTCACACTCGCAGTAGAGGTCATGGGGGGGGAGCCATGATCACAAGCCTCTACACCAAAGTTATAGAAGTCAACAGTTTCTCGATCAAGCTCAGCTGCCACCACAATCCAGCCAGTATTGTTGTTGATGGAGAATGGGAAACCAGGTGCTGTCTCGATAAGCCGGTATTCCAGCCTTGAGTTCTCTCCCGAGTCAGCATCAATGGCCTGAATGTGGATGACAGAATAGCCTAGAGGCACATTTTCTAGGACAGTAGCTTGAAAGGGGGTGCTGACGAAAATAGGAGCATTATCGTTGACATCCAGCACCTGCACAGTAACAAGGCCACTAATGTTAGAGAGGGGTGGTCGGCCGCCATCCTGCGCCCTGATCCGAAGCGTGTACTCCTTGTTTGCCTCGTAGTCCAGCTGGCTGACTAAGTCCATCTTACCGGTCTGTGCGTCAATGTAGAACTGGCCCCGGGTGTTTCCGCTCATGATGCTGAAGTGCACCACCGCATTGTTGCCACGGTCTCGGTCTGTGGCGGTCACCTGTAGGATGTGAGAGTTGGGTGGCTTGTTCTCAGGCACCTGCACTACATAGCGCTTCTCGCTGAACTGTGGGGCATTGTCATTGTCATCTTCCACTGAGATGTAGACAGTCGCTGTGGAGCTACGTGGCCCTGGGTCGCGACCCTGGTCGTTGGCCTCCACCAACAACATGTAGGAGTCTATCTCCTCCCGATCTACTGGTCCCTTGGTACGAATCACCCCGGACCTGGGGTCGATCTCAAACACACCATTGGAGCTATTGTTATTGAGGATATTGTAAAGGATGTTGGCATTGGCTGGGGCATCTCCATCAGTTGCCCGCACAGTGAGGACCTCGTACCCCACCTCCAGGTTTTCCCGCACACTCTCCTTGTAGTCCTGCTGCTCAAAAACAGGGTCATGGTCATTTGTGTCGCTCACAGTGACTGTGAGGGTCGCCATGGCTGTGCGCCGTGGTGTGCCGTGGTCCATTGCTGTCACCCGGAACACGTGCGTTGACTTTGTCTCTCGGTCCAGCTCTTCAGCCGTGGTCACAGCACCAGTGACAGAATCCACTGCAAACAAACTGTTGGAGCGGCTATCGAATAGTGCATCAATGAAATACTCCAGCCTACCAGCTTCCCCCTCATCAATATCTACAGCTTTCAGCACCACAACAGGTGTCCCATTCGGCCTGTTCTCGGGTACAGATACCTGGTACATGGGCGGCTGGAACTGGGGGCTTGTGTTAACATTCCTTTTCCTGCGGTTTGCTATGCCTGCAGTTGAATGTGCAGCCTTCTGAAGGACCCTCTTTAAGTGGTCCTGCTCAAATGACCCAATACCTATTCGCCAGTGCACAGACACTGGGTCTCCCTGAACAGCTCCGCTCAGTTCCTCCATGCTAAGGCACAACCCCGCGGATGAACAGCTCCGGCAACGCAAATCCATCTCACGCAGTTTTCCAAGTTTCAAGCAGAACCGCTTAGAAGCCACCAACCTCTGTCCCGAGAAGTGCAATTCGGGAACGCCGGATTTGCGGCATTGGAAACCGCCGCGAACCTTAGAGGTGGGCAGGAGATCCCGTATTCGAAACAGCGGAATTTCAGATTCGTAACACCTAGGCTGGTGATTGTGGACATCCAGTAGGCTGATTATATCTACATCGCGCTGCGCCTTTTTCCCACGCTTACTGCGACAATCGGCGCCGTGGATGTGCACGTCGTAGCGGCTGGTTATCAGGTGCCTGAATCCAGGGATAGATGCGTCTGTGCAGTCCACGGTAGTGTAAATTGTAAAAGGGTTAGAAGGGATACCGCTACAGTCTAATGCCTCCGAAACCAACACGGTGCCTGCCACCCCATCGATCCGTAAGAAGGTCCGCGTAAATTTAGGGGAAATCACTTGGTCCAGGGTGCAATTCCTACTGAGCTTTGTGATTGCAATTATGGTTCCAGGTTGCACATCCTCGCCAATGTGCACGTTGTAGCTTTCCGACAAAGCAACGAGTTTCAGTAGCCCGGTAACAACAAGCAGTACGTACCCCTTAGTGAAGATCATCTCCGCTGAACACAGTTCCCTCATATCTCCTTGGCTTGCCGTATATTTATCGTGTCCGTCCCTCAAACTTTCCTTCGAGTCCGTCTCTTCTGGTGGGTTAAATCCATGCTTTCACTGTTGCCCAAAAGAGTTTAATTCGCCCGCTTATGCTTTGCACTCCTCCGCTGTTTGTGAATGACTTGTACAAAATGGCTCCTACTACTCCCGTGCCTTGTGGGCTTCTCATTACCATAAACCTGACTCAATACAACAGAAGAAAGAAAAGAGAGTGCATGATTGTCCCGCAACAGCACGATCGGATTGCGGTCAGACAGTGAAAGAGCGGTCCGATCTGAGGTACTGGGGAAAAACCACCCGTTTAAGACCCATTTGAAAGAGCTGGAAGCCGCTTCCGCGACACTCAAGCAGGCAGAGCGCGACTCTGTACCTGAATTCTAAGACGTGACGCGTTTACAACATTTTATTTCGTTAATGAGTTGGATTATGTCCAGTAGAAATGCAGTATTCTGCTCTTTCAAAGACTGTACGTTTACAACTGAAGAAGTACATGTCGTGTCCATCATATATTTGTTTACCAGAGTTAAACTTAAGTCACTCATGACTACAGTTAGTGGACAAGAATTAACTTAATCTAAAGAAGTTGATCGTAAATTTGATATTTGTAATGATTCAGCAAATGAATACCAATTTCATCAATACGGATTTAGTATGTATTAGTAATATCTTTCCCGTATGTTTACAATCTCGCTAGATAAAACCAGATATAACAAGTCATTTCAATACTTTAATTCTCACTATTGACTAACCTTGATTATTGTTGATCACCCAAACCGATTACTGTTATATTAATGTCTATTTAGCTATCATTAATTTTGGCATGAAAATATTTCTGATAGCTGCCTCTTACTTAATTGTACCTTGACATCCGGACATATTTGTTTTATTTGTGTATTTTACGCTTTGTATATTAATAACATAAGATTGCTCCAGCATCTTATATCTATCTGTATGAATGGGATAATGTGTATACACATGTATCCGTAAAGGTCAATGAAATTGATACTGATATATCTTGTCGGTCTATAAAAGAAGCATCTTCTGTTAACATGTTTCGTTAACACCTCTATATACACTACTTTAAACCAGTAATTCTACAGCATGACTTATTGAAATTAACTTTAAAAAAAAACGGTTTTGACGGACCTGGTTTAAAATATCGAATACCTTTAAAACAGTTAAGCAGCGTGTTCATTTTTTTAAACCATTTTGGAGGTGATACACAATCAAGTTGCTTATTCAAACTAGGGACAAATTTTATGGATGCAGATCTGGGGATTATGTGGCAAAAATGACAGTGAATTCTTTGTGTGTTTTCCGTGCACCTCCTGCTTTTGGGTATACTGTAGCTAGTATACGCGCTTATTCAGAGAGCTTTTTTGATATTTTTGAGCCCAAGGGAAGTAGAAGGAGGGCCTGTGGAAACAGCAGAGAGTGAATTACTTGTTAGAGAGTGAACTGTACTGCTAAGAGTGAGTTATGTGAGGATAGAGGGGTGTGGTTGTAACGGACAGTTACTAGCAGCACCATTTATCACAGCTAATGCCAGCTTTTATGGTAGTTTATGTTCTGTGTGTGAATCTGCATGTCAGTAAAAATGTGAAAAGAATAACTGCTTGCATTAAGTTTATAACAAACGGTACTGTTATCACTGATGTTATGGTGCTTCTGCTTCAGTATGAAGTTAAGCTGAAGCTCCCTTTGTCAAAGCAGAAGAGTACTGCCCATATGCCCATTGCAAGGACACTGGCTAGATACTTTTGATAGCAATTGATCATACAGATGTGATCGTAGTAATTGAACATAATGGCTATAAACCAGAACATTCTCCTCCACACATCTGGCCAACCAGTCCCAATCCCAGCTGCAGCAGTTGGTTCAAAATCATGTGCAGCACTCTGGACTTGATGCAATGTGTTTCACAGGGTTTAAACCTAAAAGTTGAATGTTTACTGATAGCAGGATACAATACTGGTACAAAGACCGCAATATGACACATTATGAAATGTTATAGTATCACATTGTGATAATATAGCTGTGAAGGAAAGTTTGTGAGCCCCTTTGAATTTGTGATTTCTGCACATATTGAGCCCAACACAGGTTTGCTAATTCAAGCATGTATGAGGTGGATCCTTGGCATTTATCTGTCTCTTCTCTGCATGTACCACAAGTCAGTGAATGTATCTCTGGATCTTAGTCTGTTTGCACAGAACATGTGCACCTGGAAAATCCTCTGGTGAAGGCTTACATCATTCTGAAAATATTCCCTGAACACGCCCTCATACCAAAAAAAAAAAATCTTAAAGCCTTGTAAGATTTCACTTTCTCCAGGAGACAGTGTATACTGTCAGAAGGGGATGACTCTTTGGTTAACCTCCATCATTGTATTACAGCTCAAATCTCACTCAATCTGCTGGGATCAGAGTTGCATTTGTTAGCTATACATTTGAGCCGCTTTGAACTTGCAGACTAGTGACATTCTGTGCACATTTGGCTTGTAAACATGGCTTTCCACAGGGATGCCAAAACAGTGTTTTTGGTACATTTGCTCCCTTTACCCAAATGATAATTTCATTGTAGGCTGTAACTGTGGAATTGATGTTAGATGTTTTATTGGCTCTGTTACACCTGTCTTCTTTTGTTTTGTTTTTTTTTTCTTTTTCTTTTTTTTAATTACGTTAAGTTTTTTGTCTTTTTTGTAATATTAAATAATGAATACATTTTTAGTAAAACACTGAGTAATATGTTTTTCAAATTGGTCCTCGGGGACCCCCGGACGGTCCACGTTTTTGCTCCTTTCAGCTCCCAGGGAACAGGGAGGGAGCTTAAATATGTACTGCCTGGTGGTCCTCGAGGACCTGTTTGAGAAACACTGATATGTAGATCGTCCCTGTAAATATATCTGGCTCCACCTGCTGGGCTAATGCAGAAAACGTCAAGCTTAACTGAAGCGATAAGACGTAAGTAGAGCTTCTGAGTCCTGAGGCTATGGGGGAAGCTATAGCAACTCAAAGTCGCTGCAGTGCCTATGAATAAATGAATTTTTATGTTCACCAGAACTATTGAAAGTAGAAGTTGACCCTACTTGAAAGAAGTAGTTGAACCTTTTCGGTCACTGACATTTTCAACTTCAGTATAGATCTCGTGCTGTGCGATACAGCTTTGTATGAATGAACGAATGTTACATTTATATAGCGCTTTTCAAAACACCCAAAGTGCTTAGAGAAGCAACAGGGAACCATTTCAACCACCACCACTGTGTAGCACCCAACTGGATGATGCGATCTCCTGTGCCACTACACTCACCACCCAGTAGTTTAGGTGGAAAAAGGGCAGGACTGAATTCACCAGTTAGATATAGGAGATGATTAGAAGGCCAGATTTCATACGGTCACAGTGGGCAGTTTTAGCCAGGACATTGGGGTAACACCCCTACTCTTTCGAAAGATGTCCAGGGATCTTTTACGAACTCAGAGAATCAGGACCTCAGTCTTATATCTCACCATTTTTACAGCACAGTGTCCCTGTCACTGCACTGTGGATCCACACCAACCTCAGAATGGGCTGACCTGTGTGTGACACCAGCACCTCTTCTAGCAGCAATCCCCCTTTCCTAGTTGGTATTCTATCCAACTATAGATGTTTAAAAGCAAATTTAATTTAAAATGCAGGACTGGCAACTACATCTCAGTGCGCAAGGCATAAGACAATATCTCCCGGGAGAAAACCCCAATATGAAACCAATAACATTAGCTCTTAAAAGCACTGTAACTTTGTATCTAACATACTGAGACACAGGGTACTTGTAAGTAAATTTACCCTAGAAGCATGTGCCAAAATTCAGTGCTGCTTAAAAGTTCAGAATTTTCCATATTCCTGCATAAATATGACTTAAAATATCAGTTCTTCCCATAAATCCTAAAAGTAGGTGAACAGAACACCTACTTTCTAGCAGACACCTGAAGATTTTGGGCTAAACTTGACTGGTATTTGGAATTGTTCATAATTCCCTCCACCTTGACCAACGCCCCAGTTGCAGCT
>JAODJW010000106.1:9517958-9535538 GCA_026777045.1 Hyperopisus bebe | reverse complement strand
CCCCCACCGCCCTTCACCGTGGGTCTGCTGTTCTTTTGGTAATGAGCAGTGTTGCTTTTGCACCAAACATACCTTTTAGAATTGTAGCCAAAAAGTTCAGCCTTGGTTTTATCAGACCATAACACATTTTCCCACATGCTTTTGAGAGACTTGGTGTATTTTCTTTATTATTGCAAAATTTAGCCAGGCCTGGGTGTTTTTCCTTTTTCTTTGTGAGAAAAGGCTTCCGCCTTGCGACCGTGCCCCATAGTCCAGACATGGAGAATACAGAGATTGTTGTCATATGTAGTACACAACCAGTACTTGCCAGAAATTCCTGCAGCTCCTTCAGTGTTGCTGTAGGCCTCTTGGCAGCCTCCCTGACCAGTTTTCATCTGGTCTTTTCATCAATTTTGGATGGACGTCCAGTTCTCAGTAATGTCACTGTTGTCCCATATTTTCTCCACTTCTTGATGACTGTCTTCACTGTGTACCATGGTATATCTAATGCCGTGGGAATTTTTTTGTACACTTCTCCTGACTGATACTTTTGAACAATGAGATCCTGATGATGCTTTGTAAGCTCTCTGTAAACCATGGCTTTTGCTGTAGAATGCCACTGAGTAAATGTTAGGAATATCCTACTAGGACAGCCGAACTTTATTTGGGGTTAATCAGAATTACTTTAGTTGATGGCAGGTGTGTACCCCAAAAGACTGAATGCTGTAATTAAATCAAAAAGTGCTTCGACAAAGTATTAGTTTAAGGGTGTGCACACTTATGCAACCCGCATATTGTACATTTTAAAATTTTTATATTACTCCCCCTAACAGATTTGTTTGTTTTTCAATTGAATTGTACAGGTTATAAGTCACATTAAAGGTGGGAAAAGTTTTGAAATGATTTATCGTGGTCTCATTTTTTTTACATCACAAAAACCTACAAACCCTTAATAAGGGTTTGTACACTTTTTATATCCACTGTATTACTACATTATTTCTGGCCCCTCAAGTAAAGTGTTATTGATATATGTAATTTTAAATCCCTTTAATAATTACAAATGACTATTATACCTAGGAGGGTGGCATATTCACCCAGTGGTTAGTAATGCAGAGACACATGTCCGAAGTCGTTGATTCTGTATACATGGAGTTTGCATGTTTTCCTGTGTTTATAGTTTTCCGCAGAGTCCTTGGGTTAACTTCCACTGTTTAAAAACATGTGTTTATGTGAACTAGTGTCTCTCAATTACCTTCAGTGTTATGCCTCCTGTTCTGGGATTGGCTCCAGGCTCAAGGTGACCTTGTACTGCATAAGTAGTTACAGGAGATTGATGGATGGATGTAGTGTACCTACCTTTCAGTCTGACATATCAATCAATATGCAAGCTCCATGAATACCCAAACAGAAGACATTAGGATTGTGACTCATTAAAATGTCAGTTTTATGAAATGTGCCAGGATGGATGCTGTTGAACTTCCAAAGTTAAAGAAAATATCTACCCTGAGGCTATTTCCTTTTAGCAAAAAATATGAAGAGGGCATATATCCACTAGAGGGCAGTATTTCTTGGCTTATATGCACTGCAATGTCAGCCTGACCCAGTTTTGCCTTCTTGGCCCTTATTTATACAGCCAGAGTACATTGTACTATTCTCTGTCTTGAAGCTTCTTCTTTCCTCCTGCGATAGTTGATATTCTCAAAGGTCATACAATAGTTTTGCAGCATAGCAATTTGCTCATTCTGTTTTCTGTGTTACTGAAGCAGTTGTTACTTAATTTTTGTGGAACATTGTGTATGTAACCAACTAAGTTGTGCTAACACTTGATTGGGTATTCCTTCATATTATTAAAGGGAAAAAAATCATTATGGATTAAAAAAACTGTAAACTTTTAATAGTACAATAGTAACTTATGAGGCTCGACTTTCCATAGCATTCAGCATTCCACCTGTATATATGTCTGTGTCTCATGGAGATGGGGTTTAGGCAAAGAGAAATACTCCAATGTACCTGTACTTACACTTCTGCAAATGGCAAATAAAGGATAATTTCATCGTCAATTCAATACCTGGTGATAAGGAAACTTCACAATGACCCTTGTGACATTTTACAGCTGTGGTGCAGAATGTTCCTGCGACCAGAGGAAGTACGCAGCCTTCAGCACCAGGAACTGTCCAAAACAGATAAACTTGGCCTTGTCCTGCAATTTCCCCTTTTCAAAAGGAGCCAACCCTTGGTAGCGGATACCAAAGAAGGGTGCAGAAAGGAGGCCAATGGATCTTTCTTTATTAGGTGTATTATGACACGGGATCTAATGAGCAGGGCTAGCTCAGGTAACTCAGTGCAAAGACTTCTAAGGCATATAGAAGCTCCTAGAATACTTACCTTTTTATAGGCTACAAATGGAATTCTGAGTTTAAGTATATCCTCCTGAGACCCAAGGAGAAAAGTGTTCTTCAATTTTATTTTATAATTTCACAGCATGTCCTCTGTAGTGTACAACAGGAATAAATACATTTCCTTACATCAGTGGAAAGATAGATGCAAAAACAAAATGTCCACTACAATGGACATAAATGAATGGGTGGGGTCTCAGGAGGATATGGGTTTGTTCTTAAAAAGAACAAAGAAATAACACAAGTGTATTATAATCATATCACATCTTCTCTGTTATTTTCTAGTAATGTAGTAGCAGAACCGTGATTTCATGCAGCATGGGAGCCGAATAAGTAATGGACTTGCAGTGTAGATCAGCATTAAAATGTTAAGAGGTGCATTGAATCATCCGGCCACAGCATGCCTTAACCTGAAGTACTTTCACCTCAGATGACCAGACATAATTATCTGCATCACAGTGGCAATTATTGCAAATTCTTGCCTCCATTGTTTCCTATCATTCCTCCTTGTTGTCCATTTAAATTAAATAATAAACCAAACCTGCATTAGTGTAAATTGTATCCAGTACATGGGTAGGGGAGCAGAGATGAGATATTGACAGAAATGTGGCCAAAAATCATTTGTCTTTCTTTACTTAATAGATCGAGGAGGACGGACATCACATTCAAAAGAAAATGATCACAAGCTGAAGATAAACATAACAAAGAAGCACCAATATCAATTTTCTAATGCTCCTGGACTAATGACAGATGTGGGTAGCTGTCGACACAGTGTGTCTGTCTTGTGTATAATCTAACTGCTAAAAGAACACTTTTAGTTCTGACAAGGAATATTACCTGTCATACGTAGCTACTAGCTATGTGTTGATATAAATAGAAAATTGTATAATATAGTGGTGACACAGTTTATAGCATGTTAACTTCACACCTCCATGGTTGAGGGCTCAATTCTCTCTCCCTGTATTTGCGTATGTGGAGTTTGTGTTTGTATGGGTTTCCTCCAGGTACTCCAGATTCCACTGTCTCTATGTATGTCAATGTCTAACCTGTATTTCCTTGGACAGACTTACCATGACCGTCTGCTGTGTAAGTGGTTATGGAACATGGATCAATGACTCAGTGGTAATAATGCCAGACAGTGTTGCCAATTCTAAGCAATCAGTCTGTCAGTAGACAGCCAGTTTAACAGGATTTAGCTGGACAATTTTGTTTCTCACATGTGCTGTCCCATTGCACAGCTGCAGAAAACACTTTACATTGTGAATGTGATAACTCAAAAAGTATTTTAATGGGCATTACTACTTCAAAAAAATAAACCATTATATGGATGTAGATCTACACCTGATTGATTCTGAGACAAATCACACCAAAACTGACATCAAAGAACCCTTTGAGGGGGGCTGCAGAAGATGCTTGATCTTGTGTGAACACAGTATCTCTAAAAGTATTTGAAACAATTTGCCCCAAAATGGAAGCAGTGGTGGCACATGAAAGGACAGCCATAGACAGATCTGGTGAACCTGATTACATTGAGACAAGTCACACAAAGCTAGGCTTTTCATAAAGATTTTTTGGAGAGGTGGGGTAAGTGCGTATTGGGGCTAGAGATTGTAGCTGTCAGGGGGTAAGGGAGGAGGAGGGATTAGATGGGGGAGGGGGTAACAGTGATCTCTGGAGAATACATTGTCGTCATTCTGACAGCATCTATTTACTGAAAGCTTTGCATTTGGTAAGGTTTTCACTAAGGGTATATTCTCTTCCAGTTTGCCTTTATTGATCGAGTTCAATAACCATTATACATTAAAACTTTTAAAAAAATCTATTTGGATCTTGGTTTTAATATATAAAAGCCTTGATGGTCTGGGTTAGGAAATATTTGTCTTGGTGCGTGCTAGATGTGGAGGATTCATTTAAAATGTCCCAATATGGACAAAATAGGAAGAGGAAAACAAAAAAGGAATTAGGTAACTTGTCATGGGTAGAATTTGGTTATATCTGTCATCCAAAATGTTTCAGAAATATAGCAACTCAGTTTAATGCATGCTAGTACACTGCTGAGTTAAATACTTAATTATAATTATAATATAGCCCACATTCGTAAATTTATTGCTTAAACTCATTCAACTGTTTTATTGAAAACTTCCAGGTATGTCCAGTGGTACTGATGTCTATAAGAGTAATACTGTTGCCTTTGGTGCTGCATTGACAAACTTGTAGTGCTTATTTCTGGTGGAGCCCTATTCACCAAAGATTAGGCTACATCAGTTCTAATTTGTTCACCATGCAGCCAACCTACAGAAAACAGCAGTTAAAAATGTTACTAGGATTGCCCTAATCTGAGTGACAGGCGCTAGTTACACCCACTGTAATATCAGCCTCTTCAACACAAGTATGTGAATACTGGACCACAGCAGTTCACACGCCAGTCTGCTGAATTCCATTACTTTCAATGCAAGGATGCAGTCAGCTTGCTGACACACTATCCCAACACATCAAATGCTTTTGCATGCAGCACTCGATATGCAAAAACAAGCTACGTTTTGTTGTTATTTACAACACATCCCCCTTTAATGTGCCTGAAAGTTATATAATATTATTATACTACAATAATGACAGCAATAATAATAATAATAATAATATCATCATTATCATTATTATCATTATTATTATTATTATTATTATTAACAGAGCATTAGTGATCTAAACCAATGATAATGATGGTTTTCATCTCGATGATGATCCTTGAGTATTTAGAGCACGAATCTATGAGAAGCCTATGACTTCACTTCCTTTAGAATTTACAGGTGTTCCCTGACATGTTAACATGGGGAACAATCTTGCTCTTGCTCTCTTTTCCCCATGTATTGTTCAGCTGTATCCGCTCTCATTTCGCAGAGTGCCGGTCGCACCCTCTTCCACCAGACAGTGGGGACCCCTTCTCTGACCGTGCTCCTCAGCTTTCCCCTCGCCCATTATACTTATTTTAAAGCCCAGAAGAGATAGATGGATTTTTTTCAGCAAATTGTTCGCTGTGCCCCAATTTCTAAAGTTACTTTCCTTGTTCCTTGTGGCCGGTCACGTCCTCTGTGGGGGGGGACAGGAGAGGGCTTAAATCACCACTCTTGGTATCAATTTGTCTGTTGGCCTATTTCCTTGCACAGGTGTCACTTGGTGCACATTAGGATTTTCATTGTGATTTCTCTGCGGGGCCATAAAATAATTTTACAAAATGAGTATGAATTACCTGGCTGGAACATCAAACTTTCTATGGGCGTCAATTAGCCCATAGAATGTTAAATAAACCCATCCATTTTTACAATATCATTTATGTCACTTTTTTAATTAAAAAACATTCCTCTCCTCGACTTGTACTACATCAGTTTTATTATTTCCTATAATGTCCAATATTCCATTTATGCTGCAACTAATACTGGTTCTGTATGATAATGCCACTATCATTTGTTACTACCTTTAATAATCTTAGTACTACTAAATAAAATAGAGATTTTATCTTACATAATAAACAACTCATCTATACCACCTATTCTGCACATGACACACACTTCCACATTATAGGAAGACTACTTACAATAAACAGTCTAATATGTTTATGTAATATGCTAACTTTTTGGATAACACCTTTAAAATTAGACAAAGTTATGACTAATACCGCTTCAATCGTAACTGCTGTTACTACCATCTCCATATTCAACTACAACTACCATACTCCCACTACTGCTATCATTCTTAATTGTTACTCCTTTTATACTATCATACTGCTAACATTGCTACCACTAGTACTACAGATACTTAACCTGCCACAAAAATGGCTATATTTTGCATTTACAATTTTATTTAATGTGTTTTAAATAATATTTTTTTATTCACTTATTACAAGTATTCTTTTACGGTTAAGGGAACAATAAGTTGTCTTTGCAAAGCCATTTTAGTTGAAAAAAAGATAGAGATGGCAAAAGATATGGTAAGTAGGCTGGGCTTTGTTATAAAAGCTCCACCAGCCTACGACATCCATCCTTTCCTTCCACTTTGGGGTCCAAAGGCTTATCATGACCTACTGGTGGCTTGGCGTCTGTCTCTTGCTGGGCAGTGCTGCTCACGCTCAGCTCCCCTATCAGGCACAGATGCCAGGAGGGATCAAGGTGCTGACCACCAACACCCCTGAGGCTGTCGAGGCAGCCAGCGTTTCCCTGGAGCTCTACAACCAGCAGGGCAAGGACATCTACATGTACTGCCTCAAAAGGGTCAATTCTGCCAGGATGCAGGTGAGGACAGAGCTTCCCATCATTGGTGGTGCGACCCGAATTGTTTTTGTAGTTAATTGAGTGCGGGGGTTGAGGTGTCATCATTTTGTCTGAGAAACAGTCTCAGGAATTTATGGGAAAGTTAATGTGCACATCTAACCCAGGGAATGTATTGAGTCATATTTCCCTGTGATTCATCATGCAGAAAATATTCTATTTCATCAGTGAAAGACTTGTCAATTGATTCAATAACATTTTGTAAAAAAGAAGACAAAGGCGAGAGAACACATTTTTCGTCTCTTTCCCAAGACAAATGATTTTGATTGAACCAGGAATGTTGCTGGGATCTTATGAAATCTGTTTGCTGAAACATCTGATCTAAACAAATCATTGGAGGTGTGTTCAGACTCAGCTGGGGCCTGAACGTGTGAGGGCATAGTTCTGCACAGTGATCCCTTCGGTTACAATAATGACAGCAGCAATAATGATAATAATCATTATTATTATTATTATTATTATTATTATTATTATTATTATTATTATTATCTCTTCTGTTTAATGTTTAGTCTAATTCTTTTTCACATGGTTTCACTTACCACCTGTCTCTAGTTACAAGAACAAACAATACAACCAGTGTTGGGCATTTCAGGTTCAGAAGCTACAGATCTAGACCAAGATTTTGTTCCTACTAAACAGCTGAGTCACAGTCACAGACTACACAACTGGTTGGCGGAAACAAAATCTTGGTCTGGATTTGTAGCTTCTGGACCTGAAATGTCCAACACAGAATATAACAATAAACAAAAACTATACAGTATATGATGTATGATATACCCATAACACAGTGACAAACAATGCAGACTTGAACTAACATGGATCCCAAAGCTTCCGACTAGTCCATCGACCATCTGCAATTCAGCACGTATATACTGTTCATGATGTTGTTTTGTACTGTCATATTTAAGAATAAATTATGATAAACTGTGAAGTATTGAAAAACTACTAATTGAATTGATCTTTAAACAGAAATAAATTCCCACTATTTTGTATTATTTTTTTCTATTACGAAAGTAATACCAGCGTGTGTGCAATATGTGTGCATAAATTTTTCACCTATAATAAAAACTAGAACTTAAATGGCAAAATGTAATATCAGAATCTGCATATAGTTTTGCTAGCACCATGTCTGGATAAGAGTTTTTCCTGTTTAAATAACTGTGTAAATTCATCATTAGAACTTGCCAAGAAAACAATATATTTGTCTGATATCTGAGTTATTCACAAATAATTTATCCATTTTCCAACCAGGGTCACAATGAACCTGAAGCCTATCCCACAATGCACAGGGAAAAGGGCAGGAAAAGAGATGCAAGAAATACATTGTGAAATATTTGCTTTGCAAACCATTTAGGTTATAAAGCCATATGAAGACAGAAAAAAGGGCAGATCTCTGTAAGCAAGAGACGACAGGTGTAAATTATTTCTATTCTGACAGGTGGTGGCAGGACTCAAGTACTACCTCGACGTAGAGACTTTCCGTTGCATTGAAGAAGAAATATACCTCCAAAGGGACAATGCTCAGGTAAGTATTTGCTGCATGAGAATCACAGCAAAAGTGTTCAGGTATCTCAGCTGACATTTCTTGTGGCCTTTTCCCCTCCAGACTTTTCTGTGCAAGTTTGAGCTGCTCCAGGTGCCATGGCAGAATATCAGTCGGCTTCTTAAAGGCCAGTGCGGAGAACCAATTCCCGTTGTGGGCCAGATAACACCAGTAGCTGCCAAGGATCCTCTGGTGCAGAGTGTCGCCAAATTTGCTGTGAACCAATATAATGTGTACCCAGGAAATGATTACACCTATGGCATGGTCCAGGTTCTGGCAGCCAAGAAGCAGGTGAGGCTCCAAATTTGCTGCTTGAGATGCCCCAGTGATGCAGGTTTTTGTTTGTTGTCTGACATGCATCTTTCCATCAGCTGATAAGTGGACACAAATACTACCTGGATGTTTGGATGGCAGAGTGTCTGAAGCAGAGAGTCACAGACACTATACCTTGCACCACTAATGTTAGTGCCCAGGTAAGTTTTGAAACCAGATACATAGCATGTGACAAGAAGTCACACGAGGATGAAAGAAGAATGAACACCTTTACAGATCTGATGTACAGTTATTTTCAGTAAGGCCAGTGTATTTTGATTAAACTTGAGCATTTCGTTTAAATATTACAACACAACAGACAATTATGTACCCAAAAATATATACAGTTCAAGTTTAATTATAACATGTACAACTATCAATGTTTCAATTGTCTGAAACTTTTGTCCCCAACAGGAATTTGCATGTTTCTTTGTGGTCTGGCTGAAACCCGGAGAACTGGGTGGAGTTGAATTCTTAGATAGCACTTGTATCCCATTTGGAATAAATCTTGGAACAGGACTTTCCAGGCTGAGGAGCGCATAGTCAAGCAAGACATCAGGAAGGAATATATATCTTTTTTTTTTGGAAAGTATCATACTTGATTTTATGGTGAAAATGTTGATTATGTAGTACCTTATAAGAAAAAAATAGTTTTTACACATTTTAAGATACCCATAACCAAATGGCACTGATTATTTTGCATTTTCACAAATATAGACATACATGCTTATTCCAGCCTCCTTTATTACATAAAATGTGCCCCACAATTAAGATATTTTTATGCTGGAGTGGAAACATCAATAAAATCAGGCTATATGAGGTCACAAACACCACTAAAGCACTGCTACAAGGAGTATGTTTATTCATATTGAAGAAGTTTATTCATATTGCTGACTGCAATGGTCCAGATCTGGTCTGTTTAAAGGAGAGCGTATGGAATAAAGCAGAGGACATCCAGGATATGAGGCTGCTGTATTTCAGCAGACTCAGACACATACTAGGGACAATTTACAGCTACAGATTCTCCTGAACTACAAGCTTTTCAAGTTTACTAATGAAGATCCTCAATGGGATGAGTGAAATAGGAAAAGTTTGGAGGGATCAGCGCTTGTGTGTTTAACTAACATATGAGATCTAGGAAAATGTACATGATCAAATCTCTCGTGATCATTACTATATTTCATTTAATCTGACCTGAATTAAATTTGACTGATCTCTTGATCATTTTATTTGTAATAAATACTTCATATTCGAGTGTCTTGGTTTCCTTTGAAAACCTGAATAATAATAATTTAAAAACCATTAAGATAACTGGATGAGATATATGCGACAGCATGGTGGTTCAAAGTTCCACAAACCTTCTGGGCTGTTTTGGGTCCCCTTGTAGAACCCTAAAGACATAAGGCTTTTTGCATTCAAGGACCAACCCTGCTTTACATAGTATAGGGAAAATGTTCAAGTATTTTTTAACTAGACGATAAACAGTTCACTTTAGCACGTAGCAGCTTGCTTGGAGACAGCCGCCAGGGCTAATGTTTAGACTACTGTACAACCATTCCACTATCCACGATCCCCAAACAGCTTGGTGGTCAATAATATTGTTAATAATCTTGGTAAAAATATCCTTGGTGTGGGTGCCTCAGTGGTCTCAAAACCTATATATCTTTCAAATCCTGAACCTACTGTGTGTGCTATGTTCCTCCCACACTCCAAGGATGTGCATTTTGGTACATTGGCATCTTTAAATTGCCCTTTGGCGCTTAATATTGTGGGTGCATATTATACATTGGCCTGATATCATCTGCAAGATGATGATTACAGCAAGGTTGCAGGCTCACTATGAATCTGGACTGGATAAGTGATAATGAAGAATGTACAAATGTCCATTGATAGTCACTCCAGCAGTTTCCTCTTCCAGAATATTATGAATATGCTATATATGAAGATAACTGTGGTTAAAATACTTTGCTTAGCTTCCTAGAGATGGTATACATTACACAAAATGTAGTTAGTTATAAATATGCAACAAATATAAACAGCCTTTATCCATCTTCCAACCACTTACGTATCGCAGTGTGGTACTCCACGTACACAAAGCAAAAGTCGGGTTCAAACCCACGATCATGAAAGAGGCATTAATTTTTTAAAACACTTAACAAGAACCGCCTGATAACGAGCCATGGTCACCAGTTCCGCGGTTTTCAAGTCCAATTGAGCTATTTTGGAAATACAGTTGCAGGTAAATATTAGGAGGCCGCGGGCTGCAGTTTTTTGGGCTGCCTGCATAATGTTCCGTGACAGCGTACTGTAAGGGGAAATATAAATGAATTATTATGAATGATGGGTCCTAATGCTGAGTAATACTAAATCGATAGCCATGGAAAGTCAGAGACAGACGCACACGGAAAGCAGGGTTGCCAACTCTCACGCATCTGGCGTGACACTCATGCTTTCAGACTCTAACGCACACGCAAGAAATCTTACGGCAAACTTACATTATTGATTATTCCATTATAAACCTAAAATTAGCTACATCGGAAGCGTTGGGGGTAATTTGCAAATCCTACAGACTATATGCAAGGTAATAAAACCGTTACATACATATAAATGCCTGTGCAGACTAGTCTCGAATTGAAAATCTCACTCGGCCAGCTGTCTAGTTGGCCCAGGGAAGGTCTGTCTGCCTGACGTCATTGTGTTAAAATCGTGTTTTTTAAATTGTTAACATTTGAATGTGACCAACATGCAAAATACAGTTTTTTTCTTTGAGATACAGTATACTGGGATTTCAAATATTTGGCGGATTTTAAGCAGACCTTGGGCTAGAGATTTTTGCTGGACTTTCGGTAGTGACAGTAACAGCTGTACCGAGCGGTCTTTTCCGGTCCTTTTGCCAGGGTGTTCACGGCAGACGCGTATTGATGGCGTCACGATCCGGCGGACCAATCAGCGTGGGGGTAGGACAGCAGGCCTGGTTGCTTTCGAGACTCTATCATTCCTGCCGGCTTCTCTCACAGCTGTCGGTGTAGTGGTTCGATTTATTTTAAAAAAATACTGACTGTCTGAGCTGAAGAGGAACATAATGGTGTTAGATCTGGATCTGTTCCGTTCGGATAAAGGCGGAGACCCCGAAATAGTAAGAGAAACACAGGCGAAGAGGTTCAAAGACGTGTCCCTTGTGGATAAACTGGTACATGCGGATGCCGAATGGAGAAAATGTAAGTATCGTATTAAAGCGGCATCTTATTAAATGCCTAACAAAAAGAGCCTTCAAATCGACATTAATTTTAAGTAGTCCTGCACATTCCGTATAGTTAGCTGGCTGGTGTATGATCGGGCAATGAGTAGCAAAATCGTCGCTCTACGGATTAGCAGTCTGTCGGTGGGCTTATTGTTATCCGGCGATCCGGTATAATTAATATTAAGCAGGCTGCAGTGGTTTTCTTTATGCTTTATGCACTTCGGTGACGTGTCGAAGCAAAGCGAAAGTGCCAGCTACGATGCAGGAACCCCAACACATGTGATCGTTGCGCGGAGAGGCTGAGCCTGATCTGATGCAATCCACCTGCAACCTGACAATCATGGCTCCCCTGCTGATGTGTTTATAAAATTTAGGTCCGGACGTTTTACGCTGTTTTATTTCCTCATGCAGTAAATATTCTTTACAGAATGGAATGTCATTGATGAATAAACGAAGGTTAGATATTTACTTAATGGATCATATAACGTAGTTGTCGCTACCCTGATCAATGCTATTGGCATGAACACTGCAGATGCTAGGGTCCAGCTTCTGCAGCCAAGCTTTATCGTTAAATAACATTCAGTTTTTCTTTTCTTACACTTGTTTCTTTTTAAATCCCTTGTCAGCTACTCTTATAAATTCAGGAAAATACTAGTGGAAAAGGACAAAACGATCCATCACAAAGCACATTATAACATGGAAATGAATAAACTTTACTGTTGACCTTACTATGCAGAAAGAATCATATAATGTAAATGCTTACAAAAATTATAATGCTCCAATGTGATGTATTTTCTACATTTGTTATCAATTTCTAAATTGGAATCAGTATATTTATAAAGAAGCTTATACCATATTTTGGTTGATGAAAGAATTCAATATAAAAACAAAAAAGCTAGGCGGACCTCGTAAACTGGCCATTCACCATAATTGGAAAGCTGAGAAGGTGTTTCATAATTGCTGTGCTGACTGACTGTTTTTTTCATCTCATGCTCAGGCCGCTTCACGGCGGATAATCTGAACAAGGTGAAGAACTTGTGCAGCAAGGCCATTGGGGAGAAGATGAAGGTACAGTCAGAACCGAAGGTCTCAGTACTGAGATTCTCTAGACAAGATGGGTGTTTTTCGCTTCATGAGTCTGCAGTGGGTGGAGCTTTGGCTTCTGCTCAGCTATTTCCTGGTTCAATGTGTCGTATCACATTCCAGTCTTTGTATCAGTATTGTATCTGATCATCAATACATACCCAGCTATGTAAAATGAGTTCTTATCCCATCCTGCAAAACAGGAAAGTCAGTGGATGAACCTTCAGCATGACCCACCACTCATAGAAATGTTAACATCAAGAGAATACTGTCTCTAAAAATGACACGGTGATCATGATGTCCTGGGCGCCCAGAAGCGTAATAAAAATCTGCTTCTCCACATCCCAGTCGCACATGATCGGCACTTTTTCAAACCTGATATCAACTGTTGGATGTGAGATACAAATCTGCATTAAAAATTCTCATCCTGGCCAGATTAAGAATATGAATAATATGACCGTCTGCAGATCTGCAAGTTTTTCTCATAATTGTATGGCATGCATGGTAACTTTCCTACTACTCAACCCTTTGAGTCGATTGATTGCAAAAAGTTGCTTTTATATAACTGTTTTTAACTAAATGTAGTTTGTCTATCTGTCTGTATGTGATTGGCAGAACATCCTGTGTCTCTTGCCTGTGCCTTGTCCCTGCAACCGTAAATATATAGTTAATTTGTGATGCATGATTAACTGTAGGATCAGTGCTGTGATAATTATTCTTTTAATATTGTCTGTGCAGAAGAAGGAGCCAATAGGAGATGACGACTCCCTTCCTGAAGATGCAGAGAATCTGGAGGGCCTGACCGCAGACATTTTGTCGGTACGTCGGTGCTTTCCATCAGGTGTAAAAAGTTTTAGCTATGACCACCTTGTCAGCCTGGGGTACCCCTAGATCCTTCCGGCACCTCCCTTCCCCAGCAATGATGTATCAAGCTGAGTTGCCCGTTGGTCTGCAGGCCCTTACAGTGACCCAGATCAAGAAGATCCGGCTGCTGGTGGATGAAGCTGTGCAGAAGGGGGACTGCGAGCGCCAGCAGCTGGAAGCTGAGCGCTTCGAGTACTTGCGTGAAATCGGCAACTTGCTGCACCCCTCTGTGCCCATCAGCAATGATGAGGTAGGATCAGAGCCAGTGGGGGGGCTGTAAGTCTAGAATAAGGGACTATTTTGAAGCTCAGAAGCAACAAGCATGCAAAGGAACTTTATGTATTACCTGATATTTGAAACATGTTACGCTGAGACCAAAGTGAAAATCAACTCTAAGTTTCCATTGTGTCACTGAGAAAAACTCAGACTTCTTTTTACATTTATTTGGTGCTTCTATCCAAAGCACCTTAATGGGAACAGTTAGTTTGTGTGCTCCCTGGGATTTAAACCCACAACCTTTGTGGTGTTAGCACAATGCTCTACTTGGTGAACTACAGTTCGACACAAGTAGCTGGCTAGTATTGGAATTCATTGTTTACAAAAAAGATTAATTAATTAATTTTTTTTTTTTTTGGGCTGTTTGTATGTTGGGGCTGCAGCGTTTGACCCATGTCACTAAAAGTTTGAATTGCATCTCATGAAATGAACTGACAGGATGCAGATAACAAGGTGGAGAGGACCTGGGGTGACTGCTCAATAAAGAAGCGATACTCGCACGTGGATCTAGTGGTCATGGTGGACGGATTCGACGGGGAGAAGGGAGTCGTGGTGGCCGGCAGCCGAGGCTACTTCCTCAAGGTGGGAAGATCCCTCAGTGTTACTGCCGTAAGATGGAGTTTGGCTACAGCAACAGGCACTCCTGGCTTTCCGGGTCAGGCCTGGGAAAGGGCTATAAGTCACCTGAATTCTCCAGCTTGTTTCAAACAGTTTAGCACTTGGTGAGGAGGTTGTGTAAGAGACAGTCTAGTCATTGCTGGGCTGAAATAGGCTAATTATTATTAACAACAACTGAAACCATGTGAAAACATTTTCATAAACAGGAGTAAAATATATGACAATAAAAAAAATATCTAAACGAAAACTTTTTTGTGTCGTGTGAATTGGAGTGTCTCCATTCTAGTGAAATGTATTTATGGATCTATGTTTGTCTTCCTGCATGGTCACCTTGTGTATGCATTGATGGTTTCGGGCCTCTTTGTTGCCACAGGGTCCATTGGTGTTCCTTGAACAAGCCCTCATAAACTACGCCCTGAGGCTTCTGCATAGCAAAAATTACACGCCACTCTATACGCCCTTCTTCATGAGGAAGGAGGTCATGCAGGAAGTTGCTCAGCTCAGTCAGTTTGATGAAGAACTCTACAAGGTGTGTGCCTGTATACCAGCCTGCTGCAGCAGCCTATTTCTACCCGCTGCCTTGCCTGTTCTGCGGTTCCTGCTCCCCCTGGCATCCGGGGATGTTGGTTTCACGGCATAACCATCACGCCTCTCCAAACAGGTGATTGGAAAAGGCAGCGAGAAGTCCGACGACACCAGCCTGGATGAGAAGTACCTGATCGCCACGTCGGAGCAGCCCATCGCAGCCTTCCTGCGAGAGGAGTGGCTGAACCCGGAGGATCTGCCCCTGCGCTTCGCCGGTATCTCCACCTGCTTCCGGCAGGAGGTGGGCTCGCATGGGAGAGACACTCGCGGCATCTTCCGCGTGCACCAGTTCGAGAAGGTCAGCCCTGCCACTCACAGCATCTGTCTGCATGTCTTGTCTGGTGAAGTGTTAATCGGACCCAAACAAAATTGGGGTAGCCATGAAATAAGAATATCATCAACATTGATTCATTGTTGTGATGACTCCATGCACCTTGAACCTGCTCATCCTTTTCTCACTTGCCTATATGGGCTTTTCCAGTGCCCTAGGTCTACCATAATATGCCCAAAATATGATAATTATCAGTGAATAGCTATCAAAATGATGTTTCAATGTGGTTAAAATCATGTTTTAATGTTGGTAAAATCAATGGTGAAGCAAAATGCAGCATGACATAGTCTGGGACTTACACTCACTGAATTTCCTTTCACTTTCACTTTTTCCATACATCCTATATTTAATAGTTTTTGTTCCCTCCAAAAATTCTCAAGAAGGACTTTGTTTTTCAGTCTGTCTGTTGTAGTTGGGACAGTTATATGTTAGTAGGTTAAGGATGCAAAGTTGGATGGCTGGCAGAGTAATCGGAGCACAATCGGAGTGCTCCAGGAGACCTAGATGCTGGCTGGAGCTACTCTCTCCCAAAGCTGTCCTCAGTACCTTGCTATACATATATACCAGTATGACTAGGTGATGCATTTGGAGTAGCCAATAAGCACTCCATGAGAACTATGACTCGAATACGCTTCCCACTGGCTTTCTGGCTAACAGGCGTTTATTTTCTGCTACCGTGGATCTACTTCACTCACCTGCAATTCTACATACAAAAATCAGACGGCAAATAAAATGTGGAGTCTGCCCTGACCCCCTTCTCTATGGGAGTAATGAAGCCTCCTTTGTCCTCCTCTCCCGCACAGATTGAGCAGTTTGTTTACGCCTCTCCTCATGACAACAAGTCCTGGGAAATGTTTGACGAGATGATTGGCACCGCAGAGGAGTTCTACCAGTCCCTGGGGATCCCGTACCGTATCGTCAACATCGTTTCAGGTTATTGTTATTGCCGTATCAATTCATGACTGCTGGAACCATACCATTTGAGTAACAGCTACATGTGTGAAAAATGAACTAAAACTAATGTAAAGTTCATTTAAAGCTTCATTTGTGTGTCTGCTACAAAGTTAAAGCTCAGCATAGTAGCAGCTTTTTGAAAGACTCCGTCGATCATGAATGGCTTGATCATATTTTAAATACTGTGATTATTTTATACTCTTAAAAGGTTCTTTAGCCTTGAACTACACCACTTGCACACTGTATGTCACCATTGTCTTATCTTTTCTTAACTATGTATCATTGTATCAGAGCTACTGTCAACCAGAGACATATTTCCTGTGTGTGTGAACGTACTTGGTCAAAGAACCTGTTGCTGATCTGTTTTAGAACCTCTAAAATATGCAGCGGTTCACCAGAGGTTAATGTTACTAGAGCAGTTCAGTTCATTATTTTTCTCAGTGTTCAGCAGAGCCCTTGACCGTCACGCTCCGTGCTGTCAGAATGAAGATTGTTTGTCTGCAGGGTCACTGAACTCCTGACTCTCCCTTTGCCCTCCAGGTGCCCTGAATCACGCAGCCAGTAAGAAGCTGGACCTCGAGGCATGGTTTCCAGGTTCCTCGGCCTTCCGGGAGTTGGTGTCCTGCTCAAACTGCACAGACTACCAGGCACGGCGGCTGCGGATCCGCTACGGGCAGACAAAGAAGATGATGGACAAGGTAAGGGAGGGACAAGGGAATCTGAGGGGTTACGGTTCAGCCATGTTCTAAAAGTCTAATAGTAATTCCAATGTTGCACTCAACATGTGTTAAACAGTTAACAGGTGGTGCTAATGCCAATGAGAGAGGTCAATCCTGATGTCCCCTAGGTGTACTGTGTGACTACAGGGCCACCGACGTTTACTTAGGCTGTAGTACTTTGTTGGAAGTGTAGCGGGATATATATATATATATTTTTAGTGCTGTCAAACGATTACAATTTTTAATCAGATTAATCACAGGGTTGCTGTGGATTAATTTAAATTAATCATGATTAAATATTCATTTTTAATCTATATTAATCGCATTTCGTTTTGCATGAGCAAACAGACTCAAGAAAAA
>JAODJW010000106.1:9499348-9510201 GCA_026777045.1 Hyperopisus bebe | reverse complement strand
CATGGGGTTGCCATGGGAGGTTCCGCATGGGGTTACCATGTGAGGTTCAGTAAGGAGTTACTATGTGGGGCTACCATCCACATACAGACCTGTTACTTGTGACAGCCTAAGGCTGCCCAGGGGGTCAACCTGTAACCTGTTAGCCAAATCTATTACTGAGTGAGATGTTATTCTCCACATTAATGAATGACTGAAACACTAATCAGAGAAAACCTTGTGTGTGTAGGGGGTATACTGAAATCCCTGCTAAGCAGTTTACAGAACCTGACCCATGACAAGACCACCTCCCACAAGGACAATATGAGTGAGCAGTTTTGTTTGGTTATATGACTCTTCCTTTAGTTTTCTGTAATGGAAAGCACCAGATTTAGCTCATTTTCTTTTAAAGGAGCCAATCAAGCTGCTTGAACATGGAAATAAAAAAGGATATAATTATGAAATTCTAAAATTCTTCAGTGCCCTCTGGGGTGTGATACTTAGACTTTACCATTGTTATGATTACAGTGTTGCTTCACCTTTAAGTACCATTTCATTTTTGTGTACATATTCATTTTTAAAAATAGCACACTGTGATTTCTCCCTGTGCACAGGACGCTCCAGTTTTGATTATGATGCCTTTTTTGAGGAGAAGATTGCTGTGAAGAAGAGAGACCACACTTACCGCATATTCAAGACCGTGAACCGCCGGGTTGACAGTTTCCCCTTTGCTGAAGATTACTCTGTGGCTGGTCATAATGGCGACCTCGTGTCTGTCTGGTGCAGCAACGACTACCTGGGAATGAGCAGCCACCCCCGTGTTCTGGAGGCAATCCGGTAAGAACTGCCATGTTCTAATGAAGGGAACCAATGCTGGGAACTCATGCTGTGTCTTTGACCTACACATTGATTTGTATCAGTAAATGTTGAGCAGCGATACATGTTTGCTGAGACGTTCCCTATCAAACCATCCTAGCGACCATGTGCATATCTGTCCATGTCACACAGCGGTGCTCTGAACAAGCATGGCGCCGGGGCAGGTGGCACCAGGAACATCTCTGGCACCAGCAACTACCATGTGGAGCTGGAGAAGGAACTGGCCGCACTGCATGGCAAGGATTCTGCATTGGTCTTCTCATCCTGCTTCGTGGCCAATGACTCCACCCTCTTCACACTGGCCAAGATGCTGCCAGGTGAGCTTATCAACATAAAGAACATAATTACAGAGAGTTCTTAAATTAATTTAATGAATTGCTTTAAATTTTTAATGTTTTAACCTTGAACATTGTTTTTATCTTTAGTAAGTACAGTTAAAGCATACTTCACAGTCCTGTAATGCATCTAAAAATGAAAGAATAGATCCTTACTGTAATGTGCAAATTCAAAGAAAAAATGAATCTCTTACGCAATGAAACATATTCTACATTATAGAACAGCATTAAAAGTGAAGGGTGTTTATAAACAACTTCCTGCCGAGGTTAATTTTAAGCCTGCGCATCTGCTAACTGCAGGCTGCGAGATCTATTCGGATGCTGGGAACCACGCATCCATGATCCAGGGGCTGCGCAACAGTGGTGCCAAGCGTTTCATCTTCCGCCACAATGACGTTGAGCACCTGCAGGAGCTTCTCAGCCACTCTGACCCCAAAACACCCAAAATCGTGGCTTTTGAGACGGTGCACTCCATGGACGGTGAGTACTGCTGTGTCAAGCCAATCAGAGCACATGGTGGGAGTGGCTGTGGAATCTAACTGTCTGAACCACACATAACTTGTAAGTTCCTACTAATTATCTAATGGTCTCCATCTCACAGGAAGTATTCTGTACATCTACTTGGTCCCTATTAACAAGTACTCTGTGTGGCCCCAACCACATAGAGAGTAATTGCATGGCGCATGTAACCTGTAACCCTCTATTACCTTACTACTCGATACAACATACGCCACATAGAGAATGATGAGCAAGCTTACAGTGGGATTTCCCCTCAATGAGTGTACTTATGAAGTGCTGTTGCCCTTAGGTGCCATCTGCCCATTGGAGGAGCTGTGTGACGTGGCACATAGTCATGGGGCCTTGACGTTCATTGATGAGGTGCACGCGGTGGGACTGTATGGAGCCCATGGAGCCGGGATTGGGGAGAGAGATGGTGTTATGGACAAGATGGACATCATCTCTGGCACATTAGGTGAGTCCCGGGAAGGATGAGAGGAGAAAGCATGATGTATTAATGCAGTGCTGTCAGCTACACACTAGTCGCCAGCGCCATGAACTACGATGGGCCGAATCCCTCTGAAACTGTACTTTGGTACAGTTTCTGGATGTGGTTTGGTGGAGCAAACTGTTAGGGATGAAACAGCTAGGGTGTAGTGAGGGACTTTTACAAACGTGCTGTGAAAGTCGTTTTCCTCGAGCTGTACGCTATGTTTCATCATGGAGACTCAGGCTCTGCTATGCTGCTGCTCCCCTCCCACTCTTATCACAGGCTGCAGAGCTACACTTGTATCAGCCCTGGTTGCACCCTTACCCCTGCGAGCCTGCTTAACCGAGATAGGGGCACCATCCAGTCACAGACAAACCCACAGACTGATCTACCACAACATTAAATACCACAATATTAATTGCTCTCATTTTCATACCTTCATTCACATACCTGTCTTTTTTTTTACCATAACACAAGAATTTAATGAAGGTAAATAAATAGAAAAGGTTACTCAGCCCGTCTTATAGATATGAGATCATAAGGAAATTAAGCAAGGAGAAGAATCCTTTTTAACCACACTAGAGACAGGAGAGCATTAGAATGCTGAGTAAGCAGAGTGATTTAAACGGCTGTAATAGAGACATAAGAACATATGGTAGGTGATGAGGAAGATCAGGCTGCGTGGCCTAACTTTGCTTAAAACTGTCGATGAACCTGCAACTGTTCATACATTCACATATATACAAGCGCGTCAGTTTGAATGTAAGCATACAGAATCCTTAGTAAAAGTTAGTTTACCATTAGACATATTTTGCTAACAACTGCAGCTAATTCAGTGTTATCCAGAGTGTTGATCTTTAGGGTTGATGACATCATCCTGAATCATATTGACTGGAATGTTCTTTTACTCTTTGTAATGAAGTTTTTAGATAAGCTGTTGCTTTTTTCCATCTTTTTCCCAAACATTCCCTGTTGCAGGCAAGGCCTTCGGCTGTGTGGGCGGCTACATTGCCGGTAACACTGCCCTGGTGGATACCGTGCGTTCCTACGCTGCGGGCTTCATCTTCACCACCTCCCTGCCCCCCATGGTCCTGGCAGGGGCGCTGGAGTCCGTGAGGATCCTCAGGGCACCCGAGGGCCAAAGGCTGAGGCGGGCACACCAGAGGAACGTCAAGCACATGCGCCAGCTGCTTCTGGACGCTGGGCTGCCTGTCATCAACTGTCCCAGTCACATCATCCCCATACGTGTGAGAGCCAGAATCCAGAGCCCCTGGATTTAATCATGTATTGTTTGTCACTTTTCTTGTCTGTCGTCATAGAGGCTATATTTGTTTGCTGTTGGTTCTTAAGTTTTACAATCTGAAACACCTACTTTCTTGTTCTACCTTGTGTAAAAGGTGGGCAATGCGGAACAGAACTCTAAGGTTTGTAACATCCTGCTTGAGAGACACCAGATCTATGTGCAAGCCATCAACTACCCAACTGTCCCAAGGGGGGAGGAGCTACTGCGCCTTGCTCCATCCCCCCACCATGACCCAGCAATGATGGAATACTTCATAGGTAAGTGGCAGCATAGGTCAAAAACATAATTATTTATAAACTGTTTTTAAACACTGAGTCTGGATGCCTTTCTCAGTCATAGTTCCATGCAACACACTTACTCAATTATAAGTCTATAAAGCTGCCTAACTAGCTAATTGATTCTAGTTTGTACAGTATTGGATTGGGTGAAAACCTTTAAATACAGACAGTGCAAAGCAGTTGGTCTATGGCTGTGCTGTAGCAATTAATAGGAGAGACACGACTATTGTGGTGGTATACATTCCTGGGCAAAAGATGGGCCACACCACAAATTGCAAAACATTATGTTTCTAATAGTTTCAACAGCAAATAATCGGTCAGGATATGAGCAAGAAAAAAACAAATTGATAAAGTAACTTAGCTTTAGTCTTGTAGACAGCATTTTATATAGAGAAGTCAATGTTGTACCACTCAAAGATAAGTGGCTTCAAAGAGCTCATGACTTTGAAATATATTTCCTGGTTAGTTTGTATTTAATGTGAGACATTCTTTATGAAGCTCAAATTTGGACTTTGGTTTAAATTTAGGAATTTGTCTGTTGCATATGTATCCTGCTTATGTTACCTAACAAACATTAGCTGATTCAAAGGGGTGGAGGTGAAGCCGGCTAACATGTGAGTCAATGTCATTGGCAGAAAAACTGATGGAGGCGTGGAAGGAGGTTGGCCTTCCATTAAACAAGCCAGTAACTGCTGCCTGCAACTTCTGTGACCGGCCGCTGTACTTTGACCTGATGAGTGAATGGGAAAAGTCCTACTTTGGCAACATGGAGCCCAAGTACATCACAGTGTCTGCCTGACAGGAAAGGCGCATGTGAAGAAAGGCATTGTGGGAAATTGTATTTCACTATCAAAAGAATATACTCATTTAATATACCTCTGTGTGTTTTGGCAGTTTTTCCTCCATTTATTCTAAGTCATATATTACACATATTGTATTCACATTTTGTGTACTTTTAATTTTTATTTGGTGTCCATTCAGGTGAAATTTGTCACAGAGTGAAAAGCAGCCATATCAGAGTTATCTTCATTATTTTCATAATTATTAGTCTATTCTGACAGAGCTTTACTCTGCTCTCGAAACTATGACTCTGTGACACCTGCACTCCAAGCACTTTTTTGAAGAATAATTTGACCTCCTTTAGTGGTAGCTGTATCATCTGTTTTGATTTGATGTCTTGTCTGTAACTTTTGCCAAATTCAACAATATCTGTTATACATTATATACATCACATAATTCATCATTGTCATTTCTGCTAAAGGGAGGTGAATACTATCCTCCAACTTAGGAAATGGACCCATAGATCATACATCCTCAAAGGCAATAAACTCAGTATGGCTATAGGCAGCACTAATACTTTTTTGTTACTCCAGGTTTGTTAAAGGAATTGCTGTTTGTGGCGTGTTGTGTCAATAAGAGTTCTTATTTTTAACAAGTGGCTATTCTATTGTTTACACGTTGAAGTTCAGATTAAGATGCTTCATAGAATTATTATTGTTGTAGCTGTTGACAATTGATATAATATTTAAATTCAGTCGGATTTTACATCTTTGGAACCTCATGCCAATATTTGTATATCAGTAATCGCATCAATATATTTGTCTTTTTTAGTTTTCTGCCAGAATAACAATTTCATGATTATTTCTGTGTTTTTTCTCTTTTTTCCCTCTTGTTCTTCACATATAGTTTTAGGTTTCCAACGCAGGGAAATAGGTCATTATAAACTTAAATTCTTTGTGTTTTTCTGTTGTGGTGCCATGTGCTGCCCAAAGCATACCTTTATTTATGTCACACATTTCAGGGAAAAAAATGATCAAAGAATGGGTGCGACTATTGCCTTACACTTTCAAGGCTGGTTTTTCAAACCTTGCCCCAGGCTTGTGCTTACAGGGTTTGTATCTCTCCCTCTCGGGATCGGTTTCTTCCCGCAGTCCAAAAACATGTATTTGAAAGATGTGACATCTCTAAGCTCCACAAATATGTGTGTCCTGTGATGGGCAAGTATCCTGTCCATGTTGTGCCCCTGCTTTGTGTCCTGGATCTGTATAAGTGGCTGGAAGATGTGAGCATGTGCCATATGTAAGGCGTTCCAGATGTGAAGAGACGTCCTGAATCATGAAGGGGGGGGGGGGGCTTTTATAAGGGAGCTGGCTCCCAACTGGCTGCCTGCATAGTAAAACTCCAATGAGCTTTTCCAAACATAATTTCTGGAGTGCTACAGAACTCACGTTCAGAGTCTTCGTCATCTACATCCATCTGGTCATTTTCAATTATATACACTTGATTTAAACGTTAAAGTTTTACTTAAAACTGCAGACGGGAAGAACACTACAAATTAATACATATAATAGAATCAAATCAAAGAATCAAACAGCATCAAATCGACTAACTCCATTCATCGGCAAGCAAGTAGACAAATAAAGCGATCCCAGTTACGTAATCACCCTGCGACTAGACGTTGCGTGATGTGAGGTATTTAGAGCGACAGAATCCTGGAAGCTGTTACAACCTTACGGACTTAAAACAATACTTAATATTTCTTGTACCTTAAGTCTCGTTTATTTAAGATTAAATATGGCACAGTATAAGGGAGCCGCCAGCGAAGCTGGGAGGGCTATGCAGCTCATGAAAAAGCGTGAAAAGGAGCGGGAACAACTGGAACAGCTAAAGCAGAAAATAGCAGAGGTATTGCCCGATTTAGCTTAGAAGACAACACCAAGTTTAGACTTATTGTTAAAGATAATGTGATGTAGTTATTTCACAGGGTTTTTAAGATGATCGAATTGGTGGTGGCTAATGGTGGATGAATGTCTCGCTGTATATTGTTATATATAGTAATTTTGTGGATTGATAGTTTATGTAGTTTAAAGCTTGGCGTCTGGGGATATGATGTCGGTTTAAATGCGCAGTGTAAATGCGGCCTAGACCAAGGAGCATGTTTCACATCTGTATACATATGGTTATTTTAACATAAAATTTACAACACTCACTTTTTACTCAGATCCATTACATGTCCCTTTTTAATCAGCCGGCGTTGTGCCGAAATCCTCCCCTACCAAATCATCTTTCCTTTCGCGTGCACGCGCATCCTCAGTACCGCGGTGTTTTAACCGCATGTAATTCGCGAGGTTTAAAACGAACGGTTTAAAATAAACTTAAGATTTCTAAAGGCAATTACCTAAGTATAACGCGAATTATGACGCGAATGGTTGTGGCTGTCACACTATTTTATCATCTTTATGTAAACTTCCGTGTTATGGCATTCGGCCCTAATCGAAATTTAAATTAATCCGACAAACTGCAACACAGTCCATATTAGCAGGGGGATGATTTGGCAGTGTATGTCTTATTCTGATGTTACCTCTTTATGTATTGTTTATGCAATTAAATGCGGTTAAAACAGCGGCACTGAGAATGCGCGTGCACGCTAAAGGAGGAAGGATTTGGTATGGGGTGGATGTTGGGGCAACCCTGCACCAGAATTATTGCATATAAAGGGAATGTCTCGGTTGCATTTCCCTTATCAGGTCAGAATTGCTGAACATTGGACAATGTTTAATCCACTTAAATATTGTAAATTACTGTAAATTAGTGAATTGTAAGTAACCCAACAAGAACAATTTTGTTCTTCTAGACCTGTTTATTTTTTAAATATAATGTTGATTATTCTGATGTGCCTGTGTATCTTATAGGACAATATGGTGAAGTCCAATATTGACAAGAAGTTCTCTGCCCACTATGATGCTGTGGAGGCTGAGCTGAAGTCTAGCACTGTAGGTGAGTGGGTGAGAGTCCATGAGCAGGTCGTGGAGGTTTTCAGGTTGGATCATCCACACGTAGAATAGTAAAAAGCAAGTCCTGGTCATAAAAATGTGATGCAGACTGGAAACTGTTAATTGTGAGCTTTGAAGTGAACGAATGCTACATTTATATAGCGCTTTTTTTCCCAAGTCAACCAAAGCGCTTTACTGAACCAGTGGGGAGCAACTTTAACCTCTACCACTGTGTAGCCCCCACCAGGATGATGCGACACAGTACACTCACCACATAGTAGCTAAGGTGGTGGAACCTCCATGTGTTAAGGTTGGGGAATTTGTGTAGTTGATGTTTCTTTATGGCTCCACAATCTTCTTAGGCCTGGTGACTCTCAATGACATGAAGGCCAAGCAGGAAGCGCTGGTTAAGGAGAGGGAAAAGCAACTGGCCAAGAAAGAGCAGTCCAAGGAGCTTCAGCTGTGAGTGAACTCTGTGCCACATAGTTAAACCAATGGAGATGAGACATGAGACAATAGCACACACAATGGTCCTGGCATCAAGATTAAATGATGGAAGTGCACGTCTAGCCTTGAAACTTCTTTCTTGTTTCCAAGGAAGCTAGAGAAGCAGAAGGAAAAGAAGAGGAAGGAAGAGCAGAAGCGGAAGATTGCTAGCTTGTCTTTTAACCCCGAAGATGAAGATGAAGAGGATGAGAACAATGATGATGACGAAGAGGCTGAATGTGAGTTTGAAGATTTAAGATTTTTGTCGCATGCGCAACTTTACAGTACAGTGATAGTGCAGTGTTATTGCAGTTAAACAGCTCCTTCACTGTGCATAAACATATGAACAATAAGGGGAAAAATAGGCTAATTAATAAAACCAAGAAAAAAGAAAGTTATTAGAAAAGACAATAAAATTATATGAGAGCAATGTTAGATGCTAAATCCTTCCACAATATTGATGTAGAGTGAAAATGCAGTATAAGTGGCTTAAAAAGTGGCAGAAAGATGACAGTGGTTAATGTTTAAAGTCTGTATAAGTTGAAGGAACAAGGTTCTCCTCTGCCTCTCAGGCCTGGCCTTATGCCTACAGAGGCGTTCTCCATAAATAATGTTTAGGAAAGCTCATTGGCTGCCTGTATGGTAAAACGGGTGAGAATAAAGGCTGCCGCACCCGGCCGGCTGCCAGAGCTCTCCATCCGGCTCCACGCCCCAAAGCAAACTTTATCAGCCGTGGGCAGTGGTGGCTTTAGGAAAGCGCACTTGTAATTGAAAGATTGCTGGTTTGAATCCCCGACCAGAAAAGCACCACTGAGGTACCCTGAGCAAGGTACCGCCCCCGAGCACTGATCCCCGGGCGCTTAATTAGCTGCCCCCTGCTATGTCACGATGTCACATATGGGTTAAATGCAGAGGACACATTTCGTTGTTGCGCACTGTGGGCTGTGGTGTGTTAACAATGACCACTGATCACTAAATTCTAATTCTCCAACTAGGAGGGAAATTTAGACTACATGTGGTGTTCACCAAAACTTCCTGAACTTTCACTGTTAAGGCAGATCAGCTAATAGCAGTTCAGGAATAGTTCAGGTGTTTGTTGAAGCTTTACAGGTCAGGGTTTGATTGAATGCTAGCTTTGTTTTATATGTGATCTGCAATGCTGGCGCTCATCTTCTGTATCTCAGTTCTCTCCATGAAGAAAAAGAAATTGGGAAAGAACCCTGACGTGGACACCAGCTTCCTACCTGACAGAGACAGAGAGGTCAGCCAAGGATAACGTACCTTCTCTTAAAAAGATATACACACATCTTTTTCAAATTTAACATTTGTCCTAATTGGTGGACATTATAAATGTTGTAGTGCTTTAACACTAGAAGAGAGAAGATTTGTCCTCTGAAAATCTGAGAGCAGACAAGTCTTTCATTGCAATTCAAATTATTCTTTTTTTGCATCCTTAAAACAACACTGTTCACTGTGTTTTTGGTATATCTGTCTAATAGTACCACATATAGATATGAATTCTGAATAGGATCACCTGTTTTTATAATGAAAAAGTAAATCAACAAAAATTTGATGGATATTTAAAATTCCACCTATGCAAAGGAATAGTAAGAATTAAAATAAATTTGAGGGTGATCTCTTCACTAATCAAAATCTGTGGTGACTCACTGTGCTGAAGGCTGCTTCCACTTGTTTCAACTTAGGGATGCACAATGATACTGGCACGACATCAGCCAATAAAAGCCTAAAAAGTTCTTTATCGACATTGACAGATAAGAAAATTTCTGCTGATGAACCTGGCCATTAAATCGACGTGTTAACTATGCGCACACAATGACACTGAATGTGTATTACGAATGCCAGTGACAATCTTCAATATGTCAGCTGTATGCACGTATTTGGAAGTACAGTCGGCCCTCTGTATCCGCAGGTTCCGCATTCATGGATCAGAATTTTTTTTCTTCATTAATAATTTTTTTATTTCTACTTCTACTTTAAATATTCTGTGCTTTATTCTCTGTGTTTCCTTTCAGGTCATTAAATAAAAGCTATCTGTAAGTGTTGAAACAAAGAAAATGTTATGTTAATGCCGGCACACATTTTGTGTATAGACTTACATCCGCGTTTGGGAGTGTGACCTTTGGACAAAAGTCAATTTGAGTGCGTCTCGATACTTACAGGGGAGAGGCAAAGCATTAAGCTCTGTACTGTAATATGCACACAGCACTCCACAGAAAATAATATAAATATAAGGTCACGACAATTTATATTAAAAACTTCATACAACATTCACTTTCAGGTGTCCCTAGACCAGTGTATATGGACCTTGGACATAAATGCAATTGGACGTGACTCGATCACGCGTAACTTGGCATAAAACTATACAGTATAATAACTACAGTATTTACCTAGCATTTACATTGTATTAGGTAGGAACCAATCCCTCATGCATATGCTGGGCCAACCACATCTGATAATGGTGTGACGTTTGCGCACGAGTCCTTTACAGTAACTGTATACTCGCTTTCACTTCTTTTTGTTCTTCCACGTGTCCTCAGAAATATGACACAAATGCTGCTTCCCTCTTCAGTTATGGCCACTGGGGCATTTAAGGGCGTGCTGTAAGCGAGCTTATGACTGGCAGGCACTGAACATAGACACCTATGGTGAACGAATGACCAAGAGTCTCTCATTTAGTGATGGGAATTTGGGCTCTTTTTGTCGAGCCAGATTGGCTCAGCTCAGCTCCCAAGTGGCACTCCAATGATTGGTATGTGTGCTCTTAAGCCAATCAACTGAATGGATCCAACTGTGTAAGTTGCTATCAGCAGCCATTGG